>WUAP02130565.1:0-13952 GCA_015163945.2 Stichodactyla helianthus | reverse complement strand
GTTCAAAGTTCTATTGTTCTGGACGATTCTGTCCCCCTCATAAACAAGCTGTGACGTCATAATGATATAGGTCAATTTTTTGGGTTTACTCATAATTAGTGGTACATAATTGGAATGGGGGACTTGACACCACAGGGAGAATCGCCACTATGCAAGCTAATGCTTTGTGTATTATCTTTGGGTTGAGTAACAGACAACCAAAAATTAGGGGGACACATGGCTGACTGTTGATGAAGTGAAGTATTAGCAGTGCAATATCAACAAAATTTAGTCAACATGCAGTCAACAGTTGGATGAGTCAATTGCCCTCTCTTTCTAAATTATTCTAAAATATGTATGCATACAAGCATACAATGATGAAAGCCCATTCCAGCCAGAGTGAACAACTAGCTGCGCAAAGCATTGTTGGACAAAACCTCCAGCCCTCACTCTCTGTTATCAAAATTATTTCTCATGTGGTTTTTGGATAATTCACAAATGAACTTTCAATATGTTTAATAGTTTTGGACATTTTTGAGACTCAAACTACATTGGATCAAATTTTCAATTGTTTTCAGGAAGAAAAAAGTTGCTTGAACAAGAACTGGCCATGACAAACCACAATGGACTATGATTACTTAGAAAAATTATTTCCACTCAGCTGGTTCTTGCTACTTGTGCAAAATCCACATTTGGAAAGTTGACTGAAAATTTTCTTCTCTCATTGTCTAACATTGTTTTGATTTCAAGAGATAGTTTGATTCCTAATTGCTATCTCCAATTCTTTTTCAGTGTTTAGTCAATACCCAAGAGGAATGTTTACCACTTGTGTTACAAGATATCGTTTCAGTTATAGCAAATGATCGGCCATGTACCAAAGAGGACAGTAATTTCTTTACCCTTTTGTTTGACTGTGTGCTAGCTTTAAGTGACAACCAAGTCAGTTATTGCACTTTATTTCAGTTGCTGTTGAATGGTTTATCTTCCTTGCCTGAAATAATACATGACAATTTCCAAGTTCATTTAATAAAAAAGTCCATTGATTTTGTTTTTCACACATGTTTCATGGCAATACATCTAAATATGTGCAAAAATACTTCACAGATTAAAGGAAAAGGAAAGAGTAATCTTGAGAAAGTTGATGCAGTTTGTCACTATAACAGTGGCAGTTTATATGAAGACAAGGAAGTCAGGCAATATAGACCATCACTTGGCAAAGTTCTATATCCTTTAGAGGTTTTGATGAAGTTATTCACAGAACAATGGAAGAATACATGTCACTGGTCTAACAATTTTGAAGATGGAATTGGGCAAATAAATTGTGACTTGTGGCACCCATTACATCAATGGTTATTAAAACTGTATGCTGTTCTTGGTTTTGTTAATGGACAAATTGATATTTCACAAGACTCAAGAATGTACTCATTTCATGGTGGACTAAAAGGATATATTGAAACATTTGCAACCAACCTTGAGAAAGAGTGGATTGGTAATCTGGAAAAAGGTTTGCTAGTTGATTGGAATGCATGTGGTTTTAACATCTTAGAACAAGATGAGCAGTTGGATATTTCAGGTTTGTGTTATTAATATTTAGGATAATGTTGATTTCTAACACTGAGCTTAGGATAACTGTATTTCTAATTATTTAGTCCTTTTAATATTAATAAGATAGGTCAGACATGTTGTAACAGAAACTACCATTCATTTTGTTCATCTTGCTAGTTGTATTTTATTTCTTGATATATCATTTGCTTGTTTATTCAATATTCATTTCTTTACTTGCTTACAGTATGTTCAAGTGAGGCATTTATGTTCACCCATGCATCTTTAAAAGAGCAGCTTGATGATGCTGTATGGAGAGTCAGTCATAATCTAGAGGGTGCTTTGGACAGCTTCAATTGGCTTCTAACAACAGAAGAGTTGTTTGACAGTCCTATCTGGCTTAAATGTGTAAGAGAGAATGCTGTAAAGATTGGATGCAAGGAGCAAGCAATCATGATGATTGATATTCTTTGTGTTCAGAGACATAGAATTGAGAGTGTATCTGGATGTGATTGCAACCTTTTCTATGCCATGAAAGAGGTACGTTTTGTGTTTTGTAACATGATCATTATCTATGTTTGATAAGAAGAACAGCTTATCCTCTTTGCTCTAATCACTTATACAGTATAATGTATTGTATTATGTGCTACAGATGTCACATTTACACCCTCAAACATCTACATCCCCACCTACAAATTTCAACTTTTCATCTGTAATCCTTTTCCGACATGGCCACATCCTTTTGATTATTGTGAGAAGAAAATATAAGATGCTGTCTACATTGAAAGAGTGCAGACTAAAAGTTAAAGTTTGTGGGTGGAGTCATACATGTATGCATAGGTTTCAATATGATAATATGTTTTTCTGGCTTGAAAACCCACTTCAGTGACATCCATAGCAAACATAGTGATAGGAACACCCAAGAAGTGTAGGGAGGAATACAAGCTTCCCCATTACTTGATTTCCTATTGGCACATCATCAGATATGTCCATTTCATTCAGATATTATCAAACATCATTTCTTTGTTTCCTATGAAGCTGATAATTGATATATTCAGTGATCTCCCTACGATGGACCAGGAAGAGATTCTTAAATATGCACTCTCAGTGTCTCTACTTTCTACTGTTGAAGTCGCTTGTGACTCTATCTTCTTTAATCCAAGTCAACTTGAAGAAGACAAGAAAAAGCTACAAGATGAGCTGCAAGTTCTGTTCAACAAACTGGTTGACAGCAGTTTAGTGTCATCTTTCAGAAGACAAATTAGAGATGTCAAAAAACTAGCTATGTTGTCACCATATATAACACTGTATAAAGCATTACAGACAGCAGTTCAGTATGGACAGACGCACACTATTGTAAAGGTAACTCTGCCATTTATCAAGCTGCTATGTTTTGGATTACTGTATTTGTAAAGATTAAACTTAATTATGTATGTCACTTAAATTGTAAATGGTTTTTTTATTATTATTTTATGGTTAGATGCTGCAACAGTTGCCCTTTCTCTGTAAACTGTGTACAAGTAATGTGGCTACTCCAGTATTGTGTGACATACTAGCATCAATAGCAGGGGGATTGCAAAATGAACATGAAGAGAAAAACTTGATCAAGCTAGTAAAAAATCTGTTACAGGTAAATAACAGAGCATTGAGATTCAATATTAATAGTGTTCTTATGCTAGAAAATTCACTCTTATCATTCTTGATTTTAAAACACTGACTAAGAGCTTACAGACTTTACATGTTTTCATAATCTATGTAATCATTGTTGACTGAGTCAGTGGTGTCCTTTTTAGGGATACAGAAATGTTGATCTACCAGGAATGAGTCAACCATTATTGGATGCATCCAACCTGGTAACTACTTGTGTTCTTCCATACATTAATCTTCATGGAAACAAGAATCTAATACCAAGAAAGCTAGTTCTTAAGCTTTTGAAGTGTGCCGTGACTACTTTTGATGTTAAGGATCAAGCAGCGAAAACATTTGTCCTCAAATATCTTGTTCCATTAGTACTGGCACTTTGTAGATTGCTTAATGGTTGCAAGGTACACTGGGAAGACATGGGTTGTGACCTTCCACTAGAAGATGCACCTGAGCTAAGAAATTTGATACTCATCAATCTTGAAGTAACAATTCCTGTGATTCAAAGTGTGTTTCAAAGTAAACTTACAGGACTTATTCATCCAGTGAAATGGTTGAACAACAAGTTGAAATCTTTAGGTACAAATATGTCAATAAAAGGCTCTATTTCAGTTTGTAATAAGTCATTTACAAAGCTTAGGTTGAACAATTAGAAAGTTACTCATATTGTTTGATAATGTTTTGATCTCAGATTGGACAGCATCTCTTTACATCAAACCCCTACTTGATATTTTGCCTCTCAAGGATCAGTGTTACATCCCACATTGTGTGATAGAATTTTGTGACCTACCAAATGAACACTGGTCTGCTTGTGATAATGAATGCAGTTATGGTAAGATGTGTCTTAGTTTTTTTATTTTTTATAGCACTGTATGCATGGTAAGGGATCACTAAGCTGTCAGCCGTCCACTTACCAACCACTTACCAACACCTTACCAACCACCTACCAACACCTTACCAACCACCTACCAAAACCTTACCAACACCTTACTAACTACCTACCAACACCTTACCAACCACTTACCGACACCTTACCAACCACTTACCAACACACCAATCACTTATTAACACTTACCAACGCCTTACTAACTACCTACCAACACCTTACTAACTACCTACCAACGCCTTACTAACTACCTACCAACACCTTACTAACCACTTACTGTATGGTGTGTATGGTTCACATTTGGTAAAAGATTGATAATGCTAATGTTTAAAACCAAATCATTAACCTTGTTCAACTATTTTCTGTGATGTGGTTGATTATCATTCATTAACCTTGTTCAACTATTTTCTGTGATGACTTTTCAGATGTGGTTGATGGTCTATTTGGATGCTGTGCAATATCAGATGCAGTGTCAAGTCAAATTATTGATGCAATTAAGAGAAAAACTTTGTTTTCAGTGGATGTCATTTTAGAAGATCATGTGATCAGAAAGTTAAGTCAGGTAGGTGTTTTAGTTTTCATTCACTTCTGATCTTTTATTGACCACTGTACTTTTGTTTTGTTCAGGGAATGATGTACTTCACATGGTCAGAGATGAGCAGGATTCTTTCCTTGTGTAAGACCCTAATACAAAAGGGTTTGCTCTCTTTACAGGTATAATACAACTCTTCCATTAATTCTTTTAACTATCTCATTCATGCCAGATTATGATGAAATTCAGCTTGACTATGGGGTTTGAATACTCATTTTAATTGATTTGGTATAGTCCCTCTTGCATCACAGCAAAGTTCCAAGGTTGTCTTTAGTTGGTATGTATTTCTGTGTCACTCTAACAGCCATAATTTACATAGCCTAATTGTTTGTTTATCTATTTCTGAGCTCATTTTCGTTAATTTATACCTTCCTAGATGCACAATAACAAATTTTAGCATGGAAACGAAGCTTGGATTCTAGACAAATTAGGGGTTGTTTTTAAATTATTAGAACAATGGAGAACATAGCAAAAGTTACCAACTTCTCTCCCATAGTTTGTGCAGATGCATGTTGGCCATTCAGAATCTAAGCCTCATCATTTTCAGGAGCTCAAAACTGGCCTATTGTTTGTTTATCTATTTCTGAGCTATTTTTAATAAAGGCAGATTTATATACATATTGTAACCTACTGCAGACATTGCTTGTCATTGATTCAAAGCAATGCCCTGCTTTTGATGAGTGCTATCAGTCTCTAACAATAACTCTTCACATTATCTAGACCTGCCCACCAACCTTAATGGTATCTTAGCTCTGTCTTGCATTCTACACCACGTCTTCCAGCTGTTGTCTAACTTACAAGGCTCATTTTCAAAAGCCATATTGGTCAACGTGATTAAACTCTATGTATCTGCGGTCAAAGACATATTTCAAGAATTATTCACCGATCCTGGTCTGGATAAGGTGTGTTAAGTCATTCTCGACCAACGCAAACAGAGATTCCACAGACTCCTTATAATCAATCCCCAGGAGAGGCCGTACGGCACTTATTCTAACAGTCTTAACTATAAAAAATAATTAGAAATGTCTCGCCAGTTTTTCCCAACTGTACGTGCTTAGTTTTGATCGCTACTTTTACTCTCTTACAGAGTTTATCAGGTGATGTCATAACCGCCGTTTTTGATGATCTATGTCATGTGATCTGCATGGTTCCCTTGGAAGTCACGGACCCGTTATTTATTCTTGCACTGGATATTGCCTCGATGGTAAGTGGACATCACGCCTTAAGTCTAAAACAATCATTTGCTGCCGTTCCAAAAAGTGTGTACACAGAGTCGTTACTGAAGAAACTTGACACGCTAGCTACGACCCAAAAATGACTACGTGCCCATTGTGATAAAGGTTCCGCATCAGACCGCTTTGTGTAGGTCTTGGTTATGACAAAATTACAGATAAAACGACTAAAGGGTCGGCTGTTTCCCCTAACACGTGCCTGTCTAATGTCTGTGGAGTCGATACCAGAATATGAAAAGAAAGTAATTGGCGGTACTTGAGTGCTAAGGAGACACTTAATCCTACTAATGTTTACAGGATTATACTGGCCGTATTTAGATTTATTGTCAGCTGGAAATGATTACTAATTAAAGAACACGACTTGTAGAAATCATCGACATTAAATCATGGAAGATAGACGGAACTAGAGGTATTAGTTATTGGACGATTGACTAAACTGTACAGCAACTAACAGCCAGTACAAGTTACAGAACATGATAATCCTGTTCTCAATGGCTGTGGACGTGCTTTAGTGCAGTTAACGATTATGACGCAGTTAAGACATGTTTAATTTAGTAAAGGAACATCTCGTGTCCTTCATCATGTGTTACACGTGTCGTGGTGTGTTATGACCATAATAACCGTTTTCTCACCCTAAACGTGAGGAATAACTCACCTTGGGTATTTTGAACGGATTTACTAAGTAAATTAAACCAATGTAGAAAACACATTTTTTTCTATCCAAAAACGACCGAGTCCTGCATGTGAATGAGTACTTGTCTATTGACAAGTGAATAAGTCTGAGTACCTAACATATTACATCTCCACTTCTAACAACTTTATGGCAACACTTGAGCTTAGACTTAAAAGTATGTATAAAATTTATCTGTGTAAGATGCACTCATTAAACAGCGAAAAACAGGTTTCTTAGGCCCATTTCAAACGTTGAACTTCACATGAGCCGTACCTAATGACATCAAAGAAGACCGCCTTATTATCCATTGTTTTCAATGAGTTCGGCTCATGTGAAGTTCGACGTTTGACCTGGGCCTAAGTTACTGTTAACTATTTAATTATAACATGAAAAAACGTTTGTTTACAGTGTATAAGGCCGTTTAATCTTCATCGGGGTTTTCTTTACTAATGCATATGAGGGTTTTTGAAGTTCTAGGGTTGGTATTATTGACAATGGACATGGAATTGGCTACTCGTCACAACTCATGCAGACTTTGAGTTCGTACTTCAAAAATATCCCAGCCTTGTCTTTAATTTGTACTTTCCTTATTCATTTGACAGCCGTAGATATTTGATTATTCTACAATAATCAGTAATTAAAAAATCCTTTTGAACTCGGAATTTCCCTGTTACAATCCCAAACCAACTTTCATGTTGATCCATTTATCGCGTCGGCTCGTCTATTTTCATTTTTTCCGCTATTTGCTTTTTATCATTTTTGATGACATTTATATTACTGATGTAAAACAGCTAAAGATCGTTGATAATCAATTCATTGCCTGCCCGCGATTGTGCCAAGCTTTAATGAAAGGCTGTATTTTGCTGAAGGCAAAACTGCATACAAAATGTACGTTATATCTCTCAGTTCAGATGAAAAAAACGGAGATAAAACTATTACAGTTTTTATTTACTTTAGCTTAACCAGTTGGAGATAATTTGAATGTAAAAAGGGAAAAACGTTTCAACTAGAATCGGAAAAAATATTTAGTCACTTTTAAAACAATTGAAACTGTAATGTGATACTAGGAATGGATAATATTAGGTATAGCAAATACTAATTAGATAATACCGAGTTACTAACTATTTATTGCACAGTTTTTGTTTTCTCGCGTGATGATAAGCAACCCACAGTTCTCATCAGTAATCACATCTTTTCTTCCTGGGTCGTAACGTCTTCACCTTCGTTAATGAGCGACTTAACTTTATATTGGTCTCAGTTCCCATCTGTAATATTCTCATATTATCAGGTTTTCGTTATTAACCCCAGGGTTTTCGCTTGTTATAACCTCCCTTTACCAACTCATTAGTTAATTCGCTGTTTTTATTCTCAAAAGACAAAAGTTAGTTTAATTGGAAAAACGATTTTGTTCAAATATGCGGTGCTTTGTTCCGTCACTTGTTGACGTGCATCTAGCCTATAATTTACACCAATTTGTCAAGTTCTTAAGGGCGGAAAATCCTAATATTGCTAAATGGCAGAAAAAGTATTAAGTATTATCTGTTTAAACAGACTTTTGACGTTTGTAATTCCCGACAGCTCACCCAAATTAAAACTGATTTCGGTTTGTTAATGTATGCAAACACTAAATGAATAAATGGAGTAAAATTTCTTTATTTTCCATTTTCGAATAAATGCAAAATATTACCCAGTGGTTTTCAATCTCCAGATGTTACGATATTGTTAAACTGCTTGCATATGTTCAACTCTCATCAGTGGTAGGTGCACCAGAACCTTAACAGCATCAAGCTCCACGTGAGCCGATAATTCAGTTTAGTGAGCTTCCATTTTCGTAATTAGGCGGGCTGTCTGACTCGCTATTTAGTGCTGTGAAGTCATTTCAAGTGCACTTTATAAAGTGCTGCCAGTCGAAGTACACAGTTAGTTGTCAAATGCTTGTTGTATACGAATGGCTTCGATGAAAATCTATAGACTTGCCACTAAATGGATGGTGGTGTTTGGAACCGTTTTAATAGTACCTTTGGTAGATGGCAATTCTAATTCAAGTCGAGTTGCAGTGTTATCCCCAAACTCTTGGCCTACACATGACATCGGGACATCTATTTTTTGTTCTTCAACATTTTCTTGTAATGGTCGATGCAGTAATAAGACACAATGGGATAATGCTGTAAGAAAGCCTTTACCGCCCTGTCACTGTGATCCAGATTGCACCAAATATCAAGACTGTTGCGCAGATTATAGAAAATTTTGTGGGAATCAAACCCTTCCTTCATCCAGCAACCCGGTGTTCGTTTGTCGTCATTTAAATGATGCAGAACCCTCAATTTGGTTGATAGAAAGCTGCCCTTCCTCGTACAAGGACAGTGAAATACGCAACAGATGTTTAGCAAACCAAACCCTCAGCGTTGACCGCATAACCGAGACGATTCCTGTGGTAGATATCAATGGTAAACTTCAGTACAAGAACAAACACTGTGGAATATGTAATGGAGTAAACCCTTTTTTCCTGTTCCCGTTCAAGATTCGAATCAGATGTAGCATTTCACCACCAAAAGATCTGAATTCTTTGCAGACACTAGATTACATGTTGAAGCTCTGTCCGATTGTGAACATGGAACTAAAAAAACCCACGAAAAGAAGGTTTTGCTATCCAATAGTTAACACTTGCCCCGTTGGTGCTTCGAAAGAAGAAAAAGATGGATGTGAGCGGGGACCTACAGCTGTTGTTTATAGCCGAATAACAAAACGAAACTATAGAAATGCCTACTGTATGGTATGTCACGGTCTCAATCCTCAATATGCTGATTGTGGTCCACAAAAAACGGATAACGTTTTTCAACCCAAGTCTTTTGAAGTTGTCGTGAATTTTAATATGGTGGCCGCGGAGAAATTCGTCACCATTAAGGAAGAAACAATTGTTAAATGCCCTAAGGTAAGAATAATCGCCCCAACTCCCACACCGATCCTTGCAATGGTCCAAAAACTCCTTGCAGATAGTAATTTCTAAATTATGTGTAATATGTTACTACTAGGGTCACGCCTATGACAAACACTTAGAGATATGTCGTCGTGCTATCCAGTCTGCCCCAACAAAAGCAACGAGTGACAAGTACCGTGTTAATATGTGGCTGTCTCCACTCGATGGGCAACAACCACGAAACTTGTCACACGAAGATTTCGTCAATGTGTTAACTACACAATTTGTTGACCTCTTGCCTAATCAAATCGAGTTATTGAGCATCAAAGTGGAGGATCGAATAGTAATCGTACAGTTTGATCTTCACGCTCGTTACATTTGGAATAAAAACCAAAAGAACAGCAGTTTGAATGGAATGCAGTTAAATGCATTGTTGAATTTTAAAGATACCTTTGAGATGAAAATTGCTCAACGTCCTTGGCTCGTGGTTAAGGTTACTACGAGAAGGCTTTCTTGTACCCAGGTCGAGGTATTGTGATTTAAAACTGTACTTGGTTCTTCATTGATATATATTTAACTCCAAAACGCCATCATAATCATCATAATTATCTGTCATCTTATATCTGCCCCTTCATATTCATCGTCATCATTACCATGCATCGTCATGAACTCTCATCCTAGTTATGTCTTTTTGATATTCATCGTCGTGATTACCATGAATCATCATCATCATGAACTCTCATCCTAAGTATGTCTTCCTTGATATTCATCGTTATTACTATGAATCATCTTCCAGCATAGTAAATTAATAGTTTATTTTCTTGATATTACAGACGTATCCACCCGGCCACTATAGGTTTTTTCCACATAATGAGAGTATCTTGATTAATTCAACTGTACAACTAGAGTGTTTCTTGCCTAAGCAGTATTACATGGTTGGAAAGAATGAATCCCGTAATGTGACAGACTATACTGTGGTGGTGTGCAGGTGAGGGAGGGACAGCAGCATGTAACCCGCTTTCATTTGCATATTATTACTTATGATTAAAGTGATTCATTCATTGTGTGCTGTCTTATACAGGTCTTTCTTTGGTGTTCATTGCGATCAAGTACACCTAGCTGTCAAGGAAAACGAGTATGTTATGTTTAAAAACAAGAGTTTATTATTCAAGCCAACTGGTCAGCAGTATGCTGAAGGAGAGTATGATTTAAGGAATAACACTCCTTGGATTTGCACAGATTATACTGTGATATTTTCATCCAACTCGTCAAACAACACAGGATTTAACAAAACAACCAAAATATTTGGTAAGTAGATATCATTTTATAAATATCATAGTTATTATAGAGCCTGGTTTAATGTAACCTATTGTTCTATCTCTTTGTCCCTAAATATTGCTTCTCATCGCTTTCTGTGTGAGTGTGCTGAGATGCGTCTCGTACCGTCTGTTTTTGTTAATCTTTCTGTTGGCATTTTTGTCGTCAATGTGAAATGTGTCCATAGGCAAACACAAACATCTGAGTTAATCTTCCTCGTTTTTTTCCCCTAGTGAAAAAGGGATTGCTTCCAGTAAATATCCACACAAATATTCGTCAATACATGACGACAGTTGGTTTAACAATCTCTGTGTTATGCCTACTCCTGGTCCTGTTGGTTCATGGGATACTACGTGAACTCCGTGATCCGCTGCCCGGTAAAAACCTGATCAGCCTTTCAATCTCTCTTTTTCTTACACACTTTTGGTATTTGATGGGTTCAGGCGAGACAGACAAGCCACTGTTTTGCCAGATAACTGCCTGCATTCTACATTATCTATTCCTTGCCTCGTTTGGATGTACATTTATTGTGGCTTATGACACAAGGTACAGAATACTGACTGACTAATTTCATGCCAAAATTTATTTCTACTTTTGTATATTTCAAGTTCATTATCCCCGGGGTTCATTAATAAATATAAATAAACACCCTTTTTTGTAAACATACAGGCGTACATTTTCTGTGAAGACAGCCAAAGCACATGCAGTAGGCACTGCTCACCAAGCCAAACGTCTTGCTGTCTACATTCTCATTTCATGGGGCATTCCTTTTGTTCTGGTTGTGACGTGCGCGATTCTTGATTGGCTAGATGTGGTTGCCATTGGTTACCGTAATGAAGATGTCTGCTGGATGGGAAATAAGACTGCATTATTGGTTGTTTTTGCTGCACCTATTGGCTCAGTCTTGGTTTATAACGTGTTGGCGTTCACCCAGACTATCTACGCTATTAACAGGTAATTAAAAACAACTTTGCTAGTTCCGTTTTTCTTATATTTTCACAGTACTTCGTTTAAAGTTTCTACATGGTACACCTTGCAGTGATGTAGCTGAGTCTTCCTTTATTGTTGCCGGTTTTCAGGATTAATCAGAACAATTATGGTTCCTTGATTTATAGCTATCTTATAAACAAGAGATAATAGTCTAATTTAATTCTATTTTGTTTTTTCCAGTGCAAGAAAACAAACCCAGCGCGTCAAGTCATCTCACTATTCACGTCCAGCCACAGTTAAAATCTACATTCGACTCGTATCTCTAATGGGCTTCTCCTGGTTCTTTGGGATTAGTGCTCCTCTCATCCACCACGGGCTGATGTATCCATTCGTGTTCTTTACTACACTACAAGGGCTGTATATCTTTCTCGCATTCGTTTGTAAAGCACGAGTTTTGCGCATGCTAAAAGCCAAGCTACCGCTGAATAAGCGTAAGCATGTTCGTCGTCCTACAAAGGGCACAACCACTACAACAGATTCCCGTACGTCAACGCCTTACAGCAAGTACCCTTCACCGACAGATGAAACTAAAATATAAAGCATTCAGGATTTATTCAAACAGTAGAAAACATTAGATGAGGTTTTGTTATCTATATATGTTATTCAGACTGATGACTGATTCGGATTAAAGTATTATTTAATGCTTTAACTTATAATCATTAACGTCAAATATCAGACAATATCAAAACAATTGCCCTATTTTATTATGACGTCACATCAAAACAATCTATTGTTTAAACGCTAAGTATCATGGTCGTGGGAGGAGGACAAAACAGTAACAACACAATGAAAATCGATATGAAATGCATTTTGTAGACCGTAGAAAAGCAGGAACAGCCACCAAATACAGTAAATATTGTGTATTACACATCAGTACATCTTATATTTGGAAACCAGACAATTTGAGAGTAAACTTTTTTTAGTAGAGCGAATTTTGTTTCAATTTCTATTGTCCTGGACTATTCTGTCCCCCTCATAAACAAGCCGTGACGTCATAATAAATAGGGCAATTAAGCAAGCCTGATATGTAAAGTAGGAAAAAAATAGATAGTAAAGGCGCTGAAATTCGAAAGGAATATAGTCGAGGTAAATACGTAGCAAGTTTTGTTCAATTTTATTAATTTTATAGATTATTATTGCCATGTCAACAGAAAATCTATAATTCCAAAAAACATTGAAAGCTGATCGTAGTTTTGAGGAAATTCGTGCACTGTGTCTAAACAAGAACAGATAAAGCTCTTTTATTTTAGATATCCTATTTGGTAAATCCATTTACATCCTTTCGCATTTTAATCCACATTCGATAAAACGTTTGTTTTCTGTTCAATTTCCGAAGTCTCCTTCATATACTTTGCCGCTAACTAGACCCTGACCTCGCTTGCACGCGCTAAATAAGGGAGAATTATGGGGAACTCCGGGAAGGTGCACAACTGATATACAGACACATAGATTGGGCTACCGGTTGTTGGGGTGACGAGACGTTTTCAATGATTTTGTGATAAAATACATCTAATTAATCACCTTGACATTTATTGTTTACAACAATAAACTCTTATCTGCTTACTGCGTGTCCAAAAGAGCAGTTCTTGTTGTTTTATAGAATCTTGTGCTTTGCAATATATTAATACGATAGTCAAATGTGAACATTAGTATCAGTACGAGGCTCCTTCTCCCTTGTTGTTGTTGTTCTTGTTGTTGTTGTTGTTGCTGTATTTTGTCGTGTCTTTTCGTTATCTGGGCCAGGCCAGTTTTGTAGAAGAACCTTTACTGTGCGACGCGCGCTACCTTGACCACCCAATATATCTTTTTACAAGTTCAAGTTTGCCAATCAGATATCGAAAACTCTTGTCATTTACATCTTTACTAACTCGTAAAGAAAATACACTGGATGGGCACAGGGGCTGGTGTCGGACAGTAACGGAGCGGGACATATACGCGGGGTTCGTTTGTCACAATGCGCCACTGACTTTAGATAAAAGTATGAAAGAAAAATGAAATCCAAAGAAATAGTATCTTATTCATTTTCTGAGCTTTGTGCTTTCTAACATGGGAAAAGATAAAAACCGAGTTTCATACTCTTATCCAGAATAGGCTCCCTGTGTTGAACCACAGGGAGCCCAAGCGATGAATCTGACATGAATTAGAAAAAAATTTTGTTAAGAATATGAAAAATAAAATTTCAA
>WUAP02130554.1:5000-13953 GCA_015163945.2 Stichodactyla helianthus | reverse complement strand
GATGGTTATATAACCCTTCCTGCCCATGAGTATAAAAACTAAATACTGTTAACACATTGGAATGCGTGAATTCAGCCGTGACACTAGACATGCGCATGACAAATAAGCATTTGTGTCGTTAAATCGGAAGTGTTTAATGAAATAACTTAAGCAAGTCAACAACTTTATATTTATGTGTTAAAACAAATGTTTATAGTTCTTATATAATGGGTACTGTTCATATATTTTTGGTACATTATTAGCGGTGTTCGTCATATCTAGTTTTATATAGTTGAGTCAGGTAGGGGAAATGATAATTACGATTTGCTAAAGGGGTTTCTTTTACAGTCTTATCGACAAGTAACTATCAACTTTATCTTTTATAAGCTATCCTTTATTACCAACCTTGCGTTGAAGTCATCGTTGTCATCTCTGTTTTGGTATCAACCATGATCAGTTTTCCCCTGTTCAATTATACGACAATTAATATACTGCTGGGGCTTTCTTTACAGTTTTCATCTTGAACTTTTCAATGGATGCTGAAGGATTTTCTGATTCCTGATGCCTAATATTTTGGCTCCGTAACCACTTTTCGTGAGTCTGTGTGGTACGTTTTCATTACTATACGTTAACTGAAGTGTACTACGTATTCGACTACCCCTTACCAACGTCCACAAACACTTCGAGTAACAGCACAAGCCACTTTAGAACTCTCAATTATCATAACACAAGACTCTTTTCTTTTGTTCATTTGTGCTTTCATAGTTACAGCACTCCTGGGATTTGATCGTCATCATTTGCATTAACAGTTGTTGTTATAGAGATTATAGTAAACGTCAAGCTAGTCCACTAGAACATCAGAATTCAAAAATTACTTTCAAATTTAAATTATCTAATCAATCAAAGATTCAATTCTATTTTTAATCTCTTGAGTGGCTGCGGTTTAAATGAAACTAAGAAAAATGGCGGAAGATGATCAAAGATAGCAAAAAAGAATACCGCTAACTTAATTTTCCCGTCGGGATGGAACTGAATGAACAAGAATTACAAGCAAAGGTGGTTTGATATTTGGCTGTCCAATACTCTCTATATTTGACCATATGGTTTAATCATTTACAGAGCTAAAGGGCTAGCATTTTGGACGTCTACCTAAATATGTTATCACAAAGTTATTCATGCACAAATTGTCTTTAGATGGAAAGGAAAAACGGGATTTGCGGGACTATCCCGCGCGACTCTTGCGCGCGCGTCCTTCATAGCAACCATAAGCGAACAATGGATAAACATAGCAACAAGTCCCCGGATGTGCAGAAAATCAAATGTCGGCGGTGATTACAAATCCAAAAGATTCATAAAATATTTACATGATCCCTTGATTAGTTTAGAGTTTTTTAAAGTCAACATGATCCATTCTCTATTCCTTGGAAGCTTCGGAGGGTTTATTTAAGCTTTCTGAGCTCTCCATATGCAACAGGTCGAGCTGTAAAGGATTTTTTACGGGAGTTTGTTATTCTTCTCTGGGACATTTTGAAGTCTCTGCGTGTTAAAGTCTTTAATTTTGCGCAGAAAAAAAAAACACTTTACAGACAATGGAAAGAGTGAAGGTATGTCTTACAGATACTATATTGATTGAGTGTTTCTTCTTGAAATCAAATTACTATCAAATTGGTGTTATTAACATTTTATTTTTGCAGAATTCTCGTAACCCAATCTTCAGTTGCTCTCAAACTCGAGGTCTTCCAGGTCTTCCTCCATTACCACCTTCACATGAAGAGCCCTCAGACTTATATCAGGTTCGCTCTTGTTTTCCTTAACCTGCTAGAATAAATGAATTGTAATGATAAACTGGATAGCAGCTGCTGGTAGTTTCTATTGTTCCAACATCATTGGGCTGTAAGCCATTTATGAACATTACACTTCTGGATGGATACATAATTCATCAAGTTCACCGGCTCTTGTATTTTATGCAATTATTCGCTCCCGTCTTATCGGTTTATCGTTTGTCAAAAGTCAGTCTTTTATATCTTAATGGCCATGGAGACTATAAAAGAGTTAAGAGCCTCCCAAGAAAGAGAAATCCGTGAAACCCTTAAGGATATAAATACGAGAATACGTCTTCAGGTACTGTGCAAATTACACAAAAATACCCTGAAATTGGATGCGATTACAATCGCGTTGCCAAGCAAAATATTTTCAAAATTCTTGGCTATTTACTCCAAAAACTATCCAATTCTAACTCAAATCTTTCTTCATATCCATTTAATTTCTGTACATGAATTAAGTAAAGTAGAAACAATTTTAAGCCATTTAAGAAAAATATAATTTTATGTGTCAGAAAGTCAATCAATTTCTTAGTTAATTTTTATTCCGTTCCTATTTTGACAATTCGTAGAAGATTTGGAGAAATTTTAATTTCTTCTATTTTGCAATAAGGCGTTCAATATTTTCTTTGCGAAAATGATATGTAAACAGTCTGTGTTTTATAAACCTAAAACCTTGAAAACCTGACAAGATTAAAATGGTTTTAAATTTATTAAAATTAAAAACTTGGAGCAGAATTTTAGTGTACACTGTCTTCTTCTTCTTCTTTCTTTTTATTCTTTTTCTCTATTATGAGAAATAAATTTTAGATCAGTCATCTTATGAATATCAGTATGATATTGTATACCGTACTCTTGTTGACATTTCTTTCTTTTGAATATTTTTCTTTTAAGTATTCTATGCATTTTTAAATTATGTTTAGTGAATTAAAATTGTTTCGAGTTTTTATTTATTTATTTTAATAGAGCATAGCATAGTGGTTTTCTATTTGTTAACATCTTTTAACAAAATTAGAAACTACAGTTTTAAAAATTTTCAAAAGTTTAGGGAGCCAGATATAACAGAACAAATGTATTAGTTATAGCTGGTAGGCAGGTAGACAGACTTAGAGCAAAATAGGGACAGACAGACATACTGACAGTTTGACTTACACATTTTAACACTGACCAGTATTTGGACAGACAGACAGACTTACAGACAGATTGATAATACAGTGACCTACATGAGGACAGACAGACATACAGACATTCAATTTGACAGATAGATTACTAATGAGATAATTCATAGATGAAGTTTTTATTGATATTTTGTCTTCTCTTTTCTTAGATTGTTCTACGGCACAGTGAACATCCACCTATAATGAAAGACCCTTCATGGACTAAAGCTTCTCCCTTCAAGGAGACAGCCTATGCACGCACACCCAGTGAATCAATAGCCAATAATTATAGCCCAATGGCAGCTAACTTAAAATTGAAAAGTCTTCCTAAGAGTGTTCATTCTCCTAGAGCTCCATCACGCCAACAAACCATGCAAGGTACTGTAGGTATCTATTTTCCAAACAAATTGCATTATCTGAAGACTTACTTAGAAAAAAGGTCATGAGAAAGTGATCTAACAGTAGTTTCCTCTTGAGCCATTTTTAATGTCAACACACAACATTGTGAGGAAGAAGTATTATGTGAAAACACTAATAATGGCTGCAGGGGAGATTATTTAACAGGAGGTTATCTATGTGTTGTTTGGTATCCCTCCAAAAGCATTTGTAAATACCCCACCCCCACTTCTACTGGCTTTTTGTTGTTATGAAACAACGTGGGCCGTTCACAACAGAGCTAGGCTCCAATTAAAGTGAATGCCCAAATATCAAATTGGGATTTAGAAGTTGGTTTTTGCAGGGGGGAGGAAAACTGGAGAACCCAGAGAAAAACCCTCAAAGCACAGAAGAGAACCAACGAACAGCTCTACTCACATGAGATGGCAAGTCCAGGAATTGACCCCGAGACCCCAGCAGTGAGAGGTAGCGCATTAATAGCGCACACCACCCATGCTTCCCACTTGGTGCTAATAATATTCTACATAGTGTCCTAGTTGTAACATGTAAATGTAATTATTTAGGCAAAGAGTCTGTGACACTAAGAAAGAAAGGACCTCAAACAAAGAGCAGAGGAGAGACATCAATAGGACTTGCTAAAATTGAGTGAGCATCTAATACATTAGTATATATATGAATCAGCCATGAGCTATATTTCTATTAACTTGTTGATTATTTGTAATAGCCAATTTATTTGGAGGGTAGGTGCCATTTTTTACGGCAATATGGCTAAGCAAGCAAAAAGCAATTAAGGAGGTTATCATGGCAACCAAACCATGGGTCATCCCCTGGCACCTGTAACGCTAAATTCACAGTGGAGATTTTTCTATTCTTACCAAAGATCCCTTTAAGGGAGGGTGGGTGTTGGGAGCAACAGCAAAGCAGAGTTGAATGGCAAGCGATGCAATACAGCAAACATGCCAAGAGGGGCCCAGGCAAGATGCACAAGCATATAAACTTACCATTAGCTGCTGACCAGATCACCTGTTAACTTCAATTATAACATAATCACATTACATTCATGCCTCCTCCTCACAAGGGGAGTCAATATGAGAAGTCATTCCCCTATGATCTCAGGCAGTATTAGAATATCAGGGTTCGCAAGGGTCAGGGAAAAACACAGTCAGGGAAAAGTCAGGGAATTTTGGTCACAGTAAATATAGTTGCATTTTTAAAGGAAAAAGGTATCAAAACATTGAATGCCTTGAAAAAAAAGTCAAGTTTGTATAGAAAAAGCATTATAAACCACTGACATCTTGAAAAATTGTCATGTGATTGTCATTGTAGATAAAAAAAATTGTTGTGGATGGACAAAACATCATATAAATTTTTTTGTTTTTCTTGTGCAAAATGGTCAGTGAAATTGTTATTTAAACAGAGAAAAGTCAGGGAATTTAGTTTTTCAAAATGAATGGGAACCCTGAATATACACTACTCAGACCCTGCCAAAATCCTGGAATTGCAAACCCCCACAAAAGAGGAGGTGTATACTGGGGTAGATCCAGGGGAGCAGTGCAGGGGGTGTGTTGCACATACCCCTGAGATGATTTATTTACTGTCAATTATGAATTTGATATTTTATTTTTGGTTCTTGAGTCCTGATCATAAATGATTCCCCCTTTAAAAAAATCCTGGATCTGCCCCTGGTATGAATATTCTACTTTATTAGTCTCAGTCTGTATTGTAGGTAATAAGAAAAGAAGGTTTAATAGGATTCCCTTGATCCTCTTGTCATATCTAAGTGATTGTTCTGTATTTGTATTAGAATAGAATTCAAACAGTGTTTGCCTTGGCTGTCATTTTAGGCGTCCACCAAGTCGTGCAATGACTCCAATGGAACAGCTGGATATTATAAAGGGTTGTGAAGCTGTTGAGGCTGTTGATGAAGATGAACCCAGTGCAAGAGACCTTGAGGTATTATTTAAGCATGTTTATGTACATGTACTGTTTAATAAACAAATGTACAATAATGGTCACATCATAGCAGGTTTAAGGCCCCTGCAAACAAGCCCAACAACGTCCAACATTGTTGGCAGTTGTTGTTTGTACTAGATATACACTTGTTTGTTTGAAATTTCCATGGATACAATGTGTATCTCACATGTGTGAGTCCAACACTGTTGGGCATAACACCCAACGTCCTGTCCAAATAAATAAAACATTGTTGGACACTTTGATGACAGCAAAACAAAAGAAATGTTGAGACTTGTTGGCTCAAAAGTTTGAAGCCTTTCAAACTTCACCCAACAACATCCAGCAAGTCTAAACAACACCCAGCAACAGGCAACATGGTGTTCAAACGCTCCCAACATGTTGGACCCAACAATGTTGGATTTTGTTGGCCAACAATGATGGGTGCATTTGCATGGGCCTTTATATTCACACAAAAAACTGCTCTAATACTCTCAGAATTTATTATTAATCTTTTCTAAACAGCGCTACAAGTACTACATAACAGAAGGTATTCCTATAAATGCCTTGGCACCACAAGAACCAGAGATTATGGAAAGGATCTTACAAAGAAGAATCCCAAAGAGCTTGACTACTGACCAGGATCTTGATCCTTTATTAAACAACCTTAAGAAAGAGGTTGCCGATGACTACGAGTTCAGTTTACGCTTAGCTATTGGTAAGTTATTTTCCAGTTTTTTTTTCTTCCCATAATTTTGCCAAGTCAAGAGCATAACAAGAATGTGTTATTATGAATTAAATATTCTTATTACAGTGGATTACATACTGAAAGATCCAACAGAAAAGAGTCGTCTACACATCAAGGCAATTCCAAAAATATTTCCTCAAAGGTAATTTCCTCAAACTATTAGAAAGACTTAACAAAGACTGTGCGACCTAAAGACTACAGTATGATGCAAGAATTCTTAATTTTTTATGCGCGCACCATCGGGGGCTATCACTAATAGACCTGTAGTATTGTAGCCAATCAGAATTCAGGATTTGTGATAGTCCGCTAGTCTGTTTATACTAATAATTATTACCCAATAATCATAATATAATATTCTAATTGTTTCCGCCAGGACTGTTCGTGCTCCTGTACCGTGGCATGAACCATATCGTGCCAACTGGGAAAACATTGCGACAAACTTATTCATTACAAACCCCGTGATGATGGAGATACAGAACCTGTGGTACGATAGGTAAGGGAAAAATTGCTGTATTTAAACAATCATATTATGGATAGAGCAGATTTTGGTATTGACTGTGAAAAGCTCGCGGCACGAACGCTGGCAAGGCTCGTCAAAATGTTCGAAAACATCACGCTCGCGGCAAGACAGGCTTAAGCATTCTAGACATTTTCTATTGATCAAAAATTGCTATCAAATGATGCATTTTTCGAGACTCGGTCGGGGTTCGTTCAAGATCGTCGCATTCTTATCGCTCCCAAATGCGTGAAGCACTGCGCGCACAGTGAGAAAACTCAAATCTAGATGAATGAATTTGGCAAAAATTTTCGGGCCCACCGTACTGAGAAACTGAGGTACAAGACATACATTATTCGTATTTCCTGGCTATACTCTACACGTCGCATTATTAAAAAGAACCTTAAAAGAATCTTCCACTCATGCAAAATATGTTCTATGATACTGTTAGGTTTTGCAACGCCCGATTTGTCGACGGTAAGGAACTTCTAGCGGCAGGATTACCCGTCACTCCTAGCGAGTTTGAAACTCTTGTCAAGAAGCAGTGTGCCAACACTAGGGAGTTTCTAAAGAAAACGTAAGTAGGCCTAAAGTATACATTGGAGTGATCTCATTGGTCGCCTTTAGTATCGGTCAGTGAAGAGAGGAGGATCCCAGGCTGTGCGCATACTTTGTACTCGGGGAAATCTCATTGGTCGCCTTTAGTGTCGATCAGTGAAGAGAGGAGGATCCCAGGCTGTGCGCATACTTTGTACTCGGGGAAATCTCATTGGTCGCCTTTAGTATCGATCAGTGAAGAGAGGAGGATCCCAGGCTGTGCGCATACTTTGTACTCGGGGCGATCTCACGGGTAGCCTTCAGTATTGCATTTATCTACCGTTTTATCTACCGTTTTATCCAGCAGTTCTAAGTCTCATTCTCTTCTCTAGGTGGATCCCAGCCTGCGCGCATCTATTATACACGGGGCGATCTCATTGGTCGCATTTGGTACCAACCAATGAAGGGGACTCTACTGTGTTAGTTCAGCAGTTCTTTTCCTGTGTCGCAGCACTCATGTCTACACAACTCAGAAGCATGGTCATCAATTCACTTGCTGACTTCGTCGAGTTCTTAAACTTCTACAAGGTATTTTATTTTCACCGTGTTTAGAGCGGATTTAGTATAATTTGGAAACGATTAGGCAAACTTTTAACCGTACCGCATTTAAACGCTACCGTAACTACCCGTTGTGATGGGAGATTCTCATGAAAACGATGGGAGGCCAATTCAGTGTTATGGCATGTCGTACATGCGTTTCCCATTTTATGGAAGATAATGTCGTCTCAAGGGAAGTAGGGGCGTGGGCATGTATTGTCATATACGACAAAAACTACAGTATAGAGTGCCACGTGCCACGCTTTTTCATGCATATACGCGTCATCACACACAGATTATGTGTTTTGATAGTCGTGTCGAGTTTTCCCGAAGTTAACATGGTTATCTCTTAACAGGATGGCAATGACTTTGGAGAGAACTTTTCTGATCTCAGATATGTCATGGTTGAGGTATGTATATATTAGTCCTCCAAAGTCTCGTGTAATATCTGTGATGTCATCATTAATTTCCATTTATAGATTATGGTGGTACAGCTTAGAATCGACGGTGCAAAACTCATCTTTGACCCACCCTTCCGAGAAGTGAGAGATATCATATTACGACTCCTGACCGAGATTGTCAAGAGTGCCGAAGACCTACCGAGGGTGAGCCGATTGTTCTTTACACCGCATTCGTTATATCAGGGCGTTTCAAGATATTACCCTTATTATAAGGACCTATTAGTTTTGAGAAAACAATATCACATTTCAAGACATGAATTCTCGTTCGTTTTTGGGATGATTCATTTCTATTCTCATCTCATACTCTGTTTCTCAGTTTCTTCTTTCTCCGCATTTTTATGAACCAAAGTAGCGTCTTAGTTGCACGCTTGGCGTACATATTATGTATATCTCACCGTACTTATATTGTATTTAATGTACAACAGGTTGAAACAGAGTTGTTTCCTGACATGCGCGACAGCAAACTAACGATCCGGTCAGTTGCTGTGGACGAGATGTTAGTACAGGACTATATGGACCGTGCTGTTGAACTATTCAAGATCAATACTGTCGGACCACAGAAGTAAGTTTGGATTACCTACCTACCTACCTATCCGTCCACCTTCCCACACTCCTACCCACCTACTCATCTACTTGTCTACCCAACTCACCAAACTATCACCTACACCCCCACCACCTACCTTCCTAACCACCTACTCACCTGCCCACCTACTCACCTACCCATCATCTATCTTCATACCTAACTACCTACCCACCTATCTACCCACCCATCCACACTTACCCACCTACCTATCGACCTACACATCTACCAC
>WUAP02130543.1:0-13956 GCA_015163945.2 Stichodactyla helianthus | reverse complement strand
GTATGCAGTAACACTGAAATGGCTTCCCATAAGAATGGTTATCGTATGAGTGGGAAACGTACGGTATTGACTTACAGGACCTACAGTATGTCGTAAGACTGAAACGGCTTCCCATTGTTTTCGTGTGAATGATCCAATCACGACGCGTAGCTATATAGGTACGGTTACGGTAAACTACGGTACGGCTACGAATATGCCGTGTCGTTTCCCCATTTCAAACCTCTACAGATATTTTTTTTTTAACTAGATTCCCGTGCCCCCCCCCGGCTACGGACTTGTATGATATAATTAAGGCAGGAGGGTTGTTCGGGGGGGAGGGGGTCGGAAACAAGTAGTACCAAGATACTATGAATATACAAAGTCACAAGTCAAAAGGTTTTGCACTTTTACCTCTTTGTATTCGCGTCGGTTGACCACAAGGATGGTAAAAGGACTGTCCATGATTGGCTTGTCCTGGATCATCACTGTAGCTTGGTGGTAACCGTTTACCTCCGGTGTGTAGTACACCATGTAAGTACCATCACCTAGCCAAACAAATAGCAAACATTTGTGGTGCTGATTACTGAAAATAATCGAGATATAACGGGCGCTGTAATTGGTCGAAAATCTGCAGTATTAGGGCATAGAGACATAGCGCGAGCTGTGATTGGTCGAACAAATTTTGTGCGCGCGCATAGGAATCAGCTCTAACTGTCCTTGCTCTTGACTATTGGCATGCATTTTGACTATTTTATAATGTCATACATCCTAAATACACCAATTCACTTTTTACCATGTGTTAGCCCCTTCATGGGTATCTCTTTTTTTTTTTTTTTTTTTTTTTTCTTGCTTCTCGGTAGATACTTTAATAGGATGACCTCGAACAAAAAATCTTATTCCAAATAGAGTTACACGTGGTCTGAAATGGTTAAAGGATTACAAAAAAACTATAGAGATCTGAGGGGCGGATCCAAGATCTTTTGGGGGCATGCACCGTTTATGTTCGGGACTTGAAGAAAAGTAAATATTAAATCCATAATTGACTGCAATTAGCTCATCTCAGGGGGGTGCACACCACCTGCATTCCTCCCCTGGATCCGCCCTTGGACCTATATAGAAGCAATGGAAAATTACGTGTCATTTGCTAAAAACGTTATCCAAAAATCATCAAAGAATCATTTGTTCTGCACACCTTTGTCTTCGACTCGACATGGCAGTTCTGAGCCATCCGGCTGAGTCATTTGGATAAACACACGGTCCCCTCCCATGCTTCTTGCACCACGACGGTCCTTGGTGTAGAGTTTGAAGTGTGTCTCGATCTTGACACGTGCCGTGTGAATACCTTCACCGCTCGCAAATGAGATGGACGCGAAGGTGCTGGAAGCGTGAATTTTGCCCAAGGACTCGACTACTGCTTTGATGTTACTGCTGTCGCATAGATATTGTACTGTGTCATCTTCCTCTGGTTCTAGTTTGACCTTTATTTCGAAAAGAGGTCGATAAATTGAAAATAAGGCAATTGTTTTATTGTTATCATCATTTTTGTCTTCATTGTAATCATCATCATCATCATCATCATCACTATCATCATCATCACCATCATTATCATCATAGTCAACATCACTATCATCATCATCATCATCATCATCATCATCATCATCACTATCATCACCATCATCATTTTCAACACCATTATCATTCTCGTCATATTGTCATTCAATATAGAGCTTTCCCCAAATTCGCTTGGATGATCACGAAACAATTGGTCTTGATAAACAATAGAATCAAGTTCATACTCGACTTGAAACCATTGTGTCGCGATCATCTAAATGAATTCGGGAAAGTCTATTAATGATCAAAGTAATTTTCGCACGACTATAGAAAATTGCGAACCACGACACGGTTACGGTACGAAGTGGCAGATGGCGTCGAACGTTCACAGCAGTCAACACAATTGTTCATCAAAATGATGAAAATACTTGGAAAGGATTCAATAATAGCCAGCCTATTTCGCAAGCTTTTTCATAGTCAAATTCCTCAGATTGTCCTATACCTTTAAGTCATTAAGACTTTCCAGCCTCCCTTTCATCTGTAGTATTTCCACCTCATTGCCAAACGACATCACATTATCTGCAAAGTCGCAACAGCCAGCAAGCTTGCCGATTTCAAGTTCGATGCTGTCTTTTTGTAATCCAAGAACCTAAATTTGGAAAAAAACAGTAAAGAAAGCTTTTAGACTACTCTATGTTTGCTTTGAAATTTACAGCTATTTCAAAAAAACGTTGAATACTGAATACTGCATACTAAATAGTGTATTCCAAGACCAAAATTCATTGTGGGTCTTATGTAATATTGTCTAAAGTAAATTGCTCTTTGGTCTTGGAATGCACTATTCAGTATGCAGTATTCAGTATTCAACATTTTTTGAAATAGCTGTATACAACATAAAGGATTTCGTGGTATCAATCAGCTGGATAAATCTCATGAAGGTCATTATCAGACTGCAAAATGACAGGCAAACACTGCCCGTCTTGTGTGATCATCCAGAGAGTATTCAATTACTTGGTATCAATCAACTGAATGAATCTCATGAAGGTCATTATCAGCTTCCATACTGACGGGCAAACGCTGCTTATCCCATAAATCTATTTCAACCAAATGATAAACTATTTACCTTTTGTTTTGATATATTCACATCAGCCAACTGTTTCAACAAATTTTGTTCTGCTTCCATCAAAACTTTGATTCTAACTTGTGTGTTGTAATGAATTTCTCTCGCCAGCGCTTGGTGGCACTCGTGCAGCCGTCGAGACATTTCATCCACCTCTTTCAGAGTTTTCTTCAGCTGTGGTATACGAGCCTTTGCTTTCTCTAGAGATTCTTGGATGTCAGTCCTTCGGAGAGGAAGGGCTTCTTTAGGGTAGACATACTGGTGTTCCCGATGCTCCAGTATCGTACACACTCGACAGATTGCTTCGTCGCATGAGACACAAAAGTATTTGATGACATTTCTGGTGTGATGCTTGCAGAATGACAGACTGTAGCGGTCAAGTTCTTGGTTTTCGTTATCTTCTCCTTCGACTGTGTTGATAATCCGATGGTCAAGGGTATCGTGGGCGCGTTTGTGCTCCGCTACACATGAAGTGCACAAATCTTTATTACAATCAACGCATCTACAAGAAAAGAAATGATTTTTTGAATCGCTTCAAATAATTTAGGGCGCTACTGGAACGGATTTCGTATGAGTGGGAATACGTCAGATTTGTAGCCGTACCGTACTTTACAGTAGCCTAACTAGGCGTTTTGATTGGATGATTCACACGAAAACAATGGGAAGCCATTTCAGTGTTACCGCATACCGTACCGTGTACGTGCTGTAAAGTCAGTACCGTACGTTTCCCACTCGTACGATAATCATTCTTATGGGAAGCCATTTCAGTGTTACTGCATACCGTACCGTGTACGTGCTGTAAGTTAGTACCGTAAGTTTCCCACTCATATGAAAACCATTCTAATAATCTTTCCTTGACTTACGAAGGGCGCTGCGCTACCCGACGCGGTCCTTTAAACTAAGGCGGCATTGCGCTGCCACCATACGATCCAGCATTTGTCTTCCGTCAACCAAAATAATTCGGCTTACACAAGTTGTTGAAATACAGGCAAGATATCTGGAACTCTTACTAGTTGTCTAGGTCTTTGTTCAAAAAAGATAGATGGGTGTAATTCTAAGCTTGTAGGTGCACATTAGAGGGATAAAAGTTTCATTATGCAAAAAGATGCATTGATTAGTATGTGTTGACCGGCTCGGCACCTCTTGTTCCTGTACTGTCAGACAAATGCTGCCAGTACTGTCAGTGACAGCTGTCAATCACTTGTAGTGCCATTTCAAAGGCTTGGTATGATATTCACTGCAATGGCATGTTTCAAAGGCAGTAGAAAGTCAAATCAATTCACCCATGAAAACTATGGAAAGAAGATAATTACCTCGACGTTGCAAAGTCAGACGAGTCGTTTTCGCAGGTCTCGCATTTTTTCGTCTCTCTAATCTCCTTCTTGAGCTCATCAGCTTTATTCTTGACCAAGTCAAGCATGTGGTTTATGAAGAAATTCGCCTTCATCTGCTCAACGCCTGACTCGGGAATGGGTGTGGCTACGCGACATGTTGGACACACGATCGTTTTAGAGGCATCATTATTGGCGATTCGTTGCAAGCATCCCGTGCAGAATGAGTGCATGCAATCGAGGACCCGCGGTTGGCATAGTCGTTCAAGGCAGATTGCACAAATAAGTTGCTCGTTGATTTGTTCGAGCACGTGAATGACTGACGTCATTTTTGGATGAATTGTGTTTCTGGAAAAGTCAATAAGAAATGTAAGCGCAAGAAGCGCAATAAGAAATGTAAGCGTGCCAAGTTATTGCGGGAAAAATTTGACGTTTTGGCGGGAAAATAAAGTCACGTGATATATTTTGAATCGGGGAAACTAGTCCCTTGTCAAGCAATTTTGCTTTGAAAGCAGATTGCAAGACAAACTTAATTGAAATCACGAAGAATATCAAGAAAAATTAAGAAAATCTAGAAAAGTTCACATGTATAAGCTTCCAAAAGTCAGTTTGGATGAGCGCGTCAAATATTCGCCAACCACACAGCACTTCTAGTCAGAGTAAAACTACATTTGATTAATAAAATTCGTGGATCGACAACTATAAATATTAAATGAAAACAGATAAAAATAAATACAAGATAATTTGTTTTGAAAAAGTCAAAAGCCTGAGCGGTCTATGTAAAGTCCCTTACATTTTGTAACTTTTTTCCTAAAGACCTTCTATTCCAAACCAGATAAAAATCTTCTAATACACACTAGAAGAACGTCTTAATGTTTTTTGTTTTGTTTTAGTTGCAACTTTTGGGTCAAAAAGTCAAGAACACGAGCTATTGGTGGCTTCAAGATGGCGGCATGAGGAACAGGTCCTTGAATTCAAGTGGTTTTTTTTTTTTTTTTTTTTTTTTTAATATCAGTTTTGGATACATAAGGCATTGGCATTGTTTGAAGCAAGACAAGCGATCCAGTTTTCAAAATCTGGAAAAATATTTAAACATTTTGTTGCTAAAAGTGGTCCTGTTGAAACCGGACCAACCGTACTGGTGGTTAGTGACCCTTACTCAGTGATGAAAATTAAGACCTTCGATATCAGACTAACAGGTGATATTCAAGTACGAATATCGACCGTCGAATTTCTTGGTTTATAACTTACAAAATTGAAAAAAGAAAGTCTAGAACCTTGAAGCAGAAGTAATATATTGCTTTTTTAACTGAATTATTGAAGAACTCTGTCCAAGGCCTAATTTGTTTCTCGAAATTGTTATAAGAAACAAAAACAAATAAAGGCATGTACTCCGTGGATAGCTTCGTCTAAGTGAATTGTTCTTTTTTCGCTAAAATAAAAATATCGTCTAAAAAAAATTTAAACAGAAAAAATGTAACGAAGAAACACAAAATATATAAGTAAATCAAAGTTATGAAAAATTGAATATTAGCAATTGTTATTGGGAAAAATTTTAAAATTGGTATCAAGGTAAATTAACTAATTTTATATTATGTTTTAAATTAAAAATTAGAGCAGACGCTAAGGATCTTTTAAGTTTGATTAAAAGTAGAATAGTAAAAAGACAAACAATTTCTGGGGGAATAAATAAGACTAAATCGATTCTTTTTCTTTTTACGATAAAAACTACATTTTTTTTTTTTTTTTTTTTTTTGTATTACTGTTCAAACAATAGCAGAGCAAGACCAGATCAAAGAATGCGAAGCGGTTCAAACGGTTTATAACTCCTTAGTTAAACTCTGCTTACCTTTAAATACCGTTTGACGTTAATTTATCGCCTCAGCAAGCTTTCATTTGCTGCCCATTTCGGCAACGCTGCGATGATTCAGATCTTGTGATTTTACTGGCTTTAAACTTGGTTCATTTCATGCATTCCCTCGTGAAATATCTCATCGCGATTTCCTCTCAACCTGCCGTCAAAGGCTTGCTTCAGTACCAAGCCAGCCAATCAGGAAGCGTCTTCTATGGAGCCATGTTATAATGGGTACAGGTATCGGCAGGTCTTCTTCACTAACTTAACATGGTTCAATGCTTTTGGCCTTTTATAAGTAAGCTTACTACATCAAAGATTTTAGAATTTTTAGAATTTTTAGACAGCAAAGACTAAAATCGGCAGAGAAGTAATCCAAACTCATTATGTAATGCGGTAATTCTTTATTCAAGAATTAAGTCTAGATTCAGTCATTCATGGTGCTTTGCGGGCCCCACCGCCATTTTGTTTTAGTTGAAGAATAATTTTCATGTTCTTGTACGACTCCAATTCCATCTAATTTGTTCACAATAGAGTATCTTTAGGACAAAGTGATGTTTCTTTTTTTTACATTTGTAGTAATTTTCTTTGTGCAATAACTGATACTTTATTATATATATTTATATATATATATATTATTTAACAATATGAAATTGTAATTTGATTAAGTAAATTTCAAACTAGTTAGTCTAATCTTTCAAATATATTATTAGTATTAGTATTAGTATTAGTATTAGTTTAAATTTTAGTATCGGGTGAAGAGCCATTCATAATGGAAATACTGATAATAAACCGTTATTATTATTATTATTATTATTATTATTATTATAACTGTTCTGACTTGATATTAAATCAGTTCAAAAAACCGCAAATAAAGCCACAAGGGTACTAAAGAGTAGTTTTTCCTAATAGCCTGTAATATCTAATATGGAAACCAAAAGCCTTAACGGGAAGTCTTTTTAATGCTCATTTCCGCAGTTTCCCACAATTTTTTAGGATTCATCCAACCATCTATCCCATCCACCCATCCAATCCCATCTATCCATCCATCATTCATCCATGCATGTCCAGTCACCCATCTATTCATCTCCCGTCCATTAATCCATCCATCCATCCATCCTCCCATGCATCCATCATCCATAGTCCATTCTTCCTTTCCGTCTGCTCATTGTCCGTTTATTTGGTGTCTACTTTTCTAATGACTACTTTCCATCGTTCGAAATTCTTATCTGCTAAAACTTAGGTCACCGAAAATAAATAGAGGCCCCATCTCTTGTATGGAAATTAAACCCAGTTTCTATGTGTGACTGTCCAGCTAGACTAGTGACACACACTCTACATAAAGTAGGCATTTTCATTATAATGCCAGATGTTGATAGCCGAATTTTCGCAGCTCAAGCAGTTTTTTTTTTGTTACGAGTCTTGTTGATGCTTGTCAGTACAATTGTTAGAATTTTGGCAATGCTCTTCAGCGCTTTTGCCAAAAAGCGCCAGCGGCGAGTACAAAAACAGAACTGAATAAAAATATGTTGTGGAGAAGAAAATTAAAGTAAAAGACCTTTGTTTTGGATCTTTCAATATAAAATACGAATAGTGTATTAAGCAATAATGAGGGATCTTTAATCCTCTTTCGAGGAAATTAGGGTTTTTTTAATTTAAAGTACTTTCCGTTATTTAGATTTCATTTTCTTTACATGGCCGGGAAAGTAGGTCTAGAAGGGAGAGGGTGAGGGGAGAGGAGGGGGTCTAACAATGTTCGTATATTATCCACCAATATCGCACTACCCAGGGGCGGATCCAGGATTTTTCTAGGGAAGGCACAGTCTTAGAATTTACAGTATTTGCGAGTCAAAGGGGCACACGAAGTTCAGAAGTGCACTTTCCTGTCCTCAGGGAGAAGAACATTCCCTCCCTCAACACCCTCGATACATACAACAGTGATAATACCTCCAAACTCAAACTTCAAACTCGTGCCATTCTCATTTGAGTTTTACTTCCAAAAAAAATATTCTAAAAGTTCTAAAATTGGAAGAGTACAATAAAGTAGATCCTTTTATCTTGGGGGAAATTATGTGACACCGTGTGAAAGCTTTTATTTGCCTTTTGAAATGGTATGTCGTATATAATTGCTTCAACTTAGAAGTTATTAAGTTTAGCGAATATTAAAGAATAATCATTCCACACTCCAAGAACCGAATTTCGGAAATTCTTTCAAAAAAATAGTAGCAATATTTCTGAATTTGATTCTCCATTCCCTATTAAGTGCTTTCAACATGTGTACGCTATGTTTACTCAGTGCAGTTAAACCTACATAAGCAGATGTTATTCATAATATAGAAAATTAATATAAAGAAACAGCCAATGTGGCGACGGACATGTTGGTTTTGAGACAAAACATTTTCCCCGCGTGACGTCGCATTCAAACACTTCAGAACGAGTTCACGCAGGGAAGAACAAAAGTTTTCCATCTCTTGTGATTTAAGCCCATTCGCAGCGTAGATTGTCAGTGGTTCAGACAGGTGTCAATTTCCAATGCGACTATAGCCTAAGGTTAAGCTGAAAAAGGGAAAGAAACCCGAGAGAATTAAATTGAAAACGAGGGAAGATGACAGTGGCATCCTCTTTCTCGTGTGGTCACTTCACAAGGTGGATTCTATTGTCCAGACAGTTATATTTCAGTAACTACTTCTTAATAGCGACGCTCTTTTTGCTATCAATTCCATCAGCGCTTTTCAACTCGCTCGTCTTTATCGTGATATGGCGGACCCCTTCTCTTCAAACACCGTCCAACATCTTCCTGTGCAATCTCGCCGTTTCGGATCTCGCTGTTGCAGCTATAGCCGCTCCTTTGACTGCCACTTGGAAACTCCTGGAAATTTACGACAGTACAAGCAATCTGACGTGTACTATGACATATATTGCTTGTATTATCACAAGTGCGTTTGGATCGTTTTCGTTTTATGTTGTTACAGCAGCCACAGTAGACAGACACCTCGCTCTAAAACTACACCTTAGATATCCTTCTAAAGTTACGAGTAAGAGGGTGGTGTTCACATGCGTGGTTCTTTTGGTGTCGTCCTTGATATTATCAAGCTTGACATTGGTCGGCGCTACTGAATTTACTGTTGGAGTACTCATCTCGTCCTTTGCTTGCCTGGTCGTGATGAACTACTGTTACTTGAAGATTTTTTTGGTGCTTCGTCGTCATCATATTCAGATTCAAAGCCATCAAGTTGGTGCGCATCCCGGGTCATCTTTAACTAGCATGCGACGGTACAGAAAAACTGTTACCAACCTACTTTACGTTCTAGTATTGTACCTCTTGTTGTATTTGCCGTTCATTTGCGCAGCGCTGGCGCGCGAGATCACTGGAAACACCGTATCTACTTTACATCTTATGAACCTTGCAATAGCACTAGCCTTTTTGACTTCATTTGTAAATCCTTTGGTGTGTTGTTTGAGAATCAAAGAGTTTCGTGCCGGGATAAAAGCGATTTTGCCTTATCATGCCTTCTTGGCAACATTAAATTGCTGTAAGTAGAAGCACCTTGGTAGATTTATCTAGACGGTGTTTTAGTTGGTTTACTTTCTTATTAACTACTGTTTTCAATCGAGTGCGATGGTTACAGAAAAATTGAACAGTTCGTGAACATTTCAGATGAAATAGATTTATGTCATAGAAATTTCTAAATCGAGCACTTTTTCGTCATAAACCAGGTTAAATTTTTCTAGAAAAACCATATCAAAACAAATTTTTATTGTCACTGAAACAAGAATATTTTTAAAATTTTGGCATCAAACAATCGACATTAAAGTTGATTATCCGTTTTACCAAGAGCGTGTTTTCGGATGCTTTTCTTCGACCGACAATAAGACGTTTAATGCCTTCCTGGCGCGTGCTCAGAATTTTGGAAAATATTGAGGAATTAATCAAAAAACAAACGTATATAACGTTCGGTTTTATCGCAATTTTAAAAAATGTCGGCTCGTGATCTTAAGCTATTTTTGTGGTCAGTTGATAGATTAGATAAGCTTAAACACCGTTAGTCCTTCGTCGGAGTTTTTGTGGTCGTCAAAGATCCCGTGGGGGGTGGTCTGCGGCGATTTTAGGCCATTCCCTTCATTATTTCTCGCTGGAAACATCAGAAGTGTAGTAGTTGGAAAGTAAAGGCCCATTACACACTAAGGGTTCTGTTTGGAATACACGAGAGAGCATGCGAGAGAGCATCATAATTAACCAGTTTAATATCAAAATTCTGCTTCCGCCACAACCTTTTTTACATGAAATCTTTGGTACACACGAAGGAGAACAACCATTAAGTGCGTGTAGGCCTTAAGAAAACCGTGGTTGCTCTAGCTACATGATAACCCCACCCACCCATCACCTGCCAAATAGTTATTTGCACGATGGCGTCATTTTACTACCACAACCAGAATGCTTTGCCACAATGTTTTGTTATTTAGATTTCTCTACTCTCCTGGGAATAAAGACACAATTGGTAAAATTTGCCTGACAAGAAAAGCCACTCAAAACATTCTGGTCTTGGTAGTGATTACGCCATCATGCAAATGGATAATTAAACTTGAAAGACAAGGCAAAAAAATTGTTGCTAGAGGAATATTTCAAGGTTCAATTCATTTGTAATATATTGTATATTCTTTTATGTTGCACCAATAAAAAAAACATCAGTTAAGGTTATATAAATTACTAATCAAATATCTAAGGAATTTCATTAAGTTCTCTGGATATAAAGTGTTTTGCCTGTTTCATTGAGCTGTTGCTTGAACATCAACTGTTCTTCTTGGAGCAGCCTTTGAAGTTGTGCTTTTCGGACCTGCAAGATTAATTGTGTGTATAGACCTAAATATGCAGGATCTATTATATAATTAACCCAATCTGAAGATAGAATTTTGCCACATAAGTTTAAAGGGTCATGTAGACACATAAGACCAGCAAAGCAGGCTTCGTCCACACTAACAATGGCTTTTAGAAAAAAACTCAAAAACTTGTTTTTCTATTCACTGAAGCTAACAACCATATTTGTAGCACAAATTAAAATATTTGTTACACAAATTAAAATACTCACTGCTGCTAGCTCTTTGTTGGCCAAAGAGAGTTCAGTTTTTGTCTCATCTTGCCATCGTTTAGCTTTGCGAAGCTCACTTGTCTGCAAGGTTAACAATTAGAGTATAAAACACTACTGACAATTGACAACTTTCAGGTGAGTAGGGTTGGGAGATAGAGCATAGGGAAAAGAAATTAGAGACCACAGACCTGATCCATACGCCACTTCACTCAAATTAGGTTTAACTAAGAATCATCAGTGCTGATTCAGATGGCAAACTTAATGTCAAACTAAATTATAATATTTCCATGTGAGAATGCTGTAGGCATGCACAAAAGAATTATCAGAGAGAATTGTGGGAAGATCTTCATTGTGCCTAAATTCATGCATATGGTACGAGTCTGACCAGCTGCTGCTCCAGTGTCAAATAATGCAGCAAGGCTTGTTGAACTTGTGTCTGCCATACCAAATTGAAATTGCCAGACCAAACTGACTCGTACACAACTCTTAGATGCACTTAGTTTATCAATTAGGTTCAACACACGAGTGGAGCAGCATTAGATCAGGCCTTAGTCTTGGATTTTAAGATTCAGTAGCTAAAATGCTTGAAGAAAAATTCTGATCAAAAGAAGCACCTAGCTGGTCTGTGATCATTTTGCTTTCACTAGTAAAAAAGGGGAATTTCCAAGCTTTTCTGGAATCTGGAATCTGCTCTCCTTTAGACCTCTCCACAGTTATTTAGGGCCTTTGCAATTATGATAACTCACCTCTTCCAGCTTTTCTGCCCAGTCTGCAATCTGATTGACTAGAATATCACTAAAAGAAAAATATGATCCTTGAGTTGGGGTAATCGTTTTGCATGGATGAAAATATTCCTGGAGAACAATGAGGCTTACCAAGTAATAAGAGGTAGAGGTAAGTCCAGGAGGGCAGATGGGAACAAATCAAGGAGTTTTTTCTAGGGAAGGCTAAGCCAGCTGTAGTATTTGCAAGTGAAGGGGCATATAGCAATCACTTTTATTTCTTTACTACAGAGTAAGAAGTGACTTACTTATTAACTGCAGCATCTCTTTCAGAGCACCACTCATCATTCTATAATTTACAAAACATTACTTTAAATTTATTCACTTATTGAGGCATATAATTAACAATTATTTGCTCCACTGTTGGTGATTAGCAGTGGAATATTTACTGAGACTCAAGGTAAATATTCCTAAGCTGCTATATTCACTGACAGTGAAGAAAACAATTGTTTTATTATATACCAACTTCACAACCCAACACTAGGATTCTAGAAACAAAAAAAAAAACAACAATTTGTTGAATAAAAAGATTTTTACCCTATAGGTACCAATATGCACCTATCAATGTTAAGCCCTGGGGGGGCCGGGCAAAGGGTGGGAATTTGATTTTTTTGGGGGAAAAAAAGTAAAAAACTCACACCCCTGGGACCACAGTTATAGTCAAATAGCAACTTTAGATTGCTAAATATCAAAATGTCCCTACACTGGGGAGAGAACAACATATCAAAAACCTGACCCTTGGGTAAACGAAGTCTGTGAAATCCCCCCCGTTGCCCGACCCCCCCCCCCCCCGGGCTTAACATTGTTAGGTGCAATAGAGCTGAGTGCAATGCACATGCCTTATTTCTTGATTTCAACACCTAGAAGCCAGTATGACAAGCACCCCCGCTCCTACATGGCAGTTCCCCTGGGATGTTTCTACTAAATTAAATGGTCCAAAGTTGCATAGGGAGGTGAATGAACATTAGAAATATGTCGTGTCCGAGTGAGGAATATTTGGGGAAAAGAAGTCCATAAAAAAGTTGGCAAAAACCTCAATGTATAAAAAAGTATTAATCAACAAAGGCATGTTTCACATGTTAATGCCTCTTGTGACTCGTTAAAAAGGGTGACACAACGAATGAAGAGAATTAAAAGCGATATTTCATGTAAAGACTTGTCCTCAAAAGACCAAAACACAGCAAGCTAACAAAACAAAAGATTCACAAAGCTTATAGTTTTAGACACTAACTTCAATCACAGCTCCATAGATTTTTTTAATTGACTCCAGGGAATTTAAAACAAAGTTGAATGAGATAAAACTCGGACTATAATTAACTATTACTCGATAAACAAAAGGAATTAGGAAGATAAGCTTGGAGTCCGTCAGCCATGATTTCTTACCTTTATTCGTTGTTCTTGTTTCTTGAGAGCTTTTCTTAGGTTTTGTGCGCCTGGTCTTTCCACTTCATACCTATAGCTTGTAGACATGGACATCTTGTCAAATTATAGTGAACCTTTAGAGCTTTATAAGTAAGAGAAAGCTAGTTTTAAAATCACAGCTTTGAAGCGATGGAGAAACGTTCAACAAAGGCAAACTTTTTTGTTCAGTTGCTATAGCAACAAGCGATATCGTACCCAGACCCCTCTGAAAGACAACCAAGGTTTCGTTTTTTCGTTTTCTTTCTTTCTTTCTCTTTCTTACTTTTCCTTTGAATTCTTTAATTTCAAATCCTTCAGTCTAAATTAAATATAACTTTAAAATAAAAATTAAAAAACATCGGTACAAATCCGTACGAATCTCCAAACATAGAATACAAGAATATTTGGATGCATTCAAATTTAAAAAAATCATTTTTGAAAACTATTTCAATTAAAAGACAAAATAACCAATGAAATTGTGATGCCTATAAATTTACGTGGAAAAGGAAGGGAAGAGGCTATATTTTTTTTAGCTATGTGAGCGTTCAGGCTTTAGTCTATTAGTTGACGTTGAAGGGTGGCCATCAATGATTGGACTCCCTGTGTGTTTTTTTTTTAGCACGACTGCAAATGGTACCAGAGCTGGGGGTTCGAGGACAGGTGGATATCCCGAGTGGGAGAAAAGGTCTGAGAGTGGATTTCTACACCCAAAAAGTGATAGCGAAGTACTGCTTTAAGAATAAATTTAAAGAAAGAGAGAACAGATGCTCTCGTCGAGCAGCAGATAGGTTGAGTCCCGATGAGCCGCCTTCTCGCCCGGGGATTTACTGTGGGAAACCCGAAGTGTAGACGT
>WUAP02130521.1:0-13959 GCA_015163945.2 Stichodactyla helianthus | reverse complement strand
TACAATGGATAATTAGGCGGTCTTCTTTGATGTCATTAGGTTCGGCTCATGGAAAGTTCGACGTCTGAAACGGGCCTTAGACATTTTGTTCGCCATTGTCTTTAATTTCGAAATCCTGCCCATCTTGTTTTCGCACATTTTTGTTTTTGTTTTAATAACAACTATAATTAATGTGAATTGAAAATTTATTTCATAAAACTTAGTAATAGTTTTACACTTACCCACCAACGGAATATTTTTTACCGTGCTTCGTTGTTTCGCTTTTGTTGTTGTGGTTTTTTGGTTTTATTTATTTGTATTATTGTTCACGTTTTTGAAATCAAGATTCCGCTTATTGAGTACCAAATACATTAAACACCAACAACAACCAAAGAGAAGAAGTAGTAGAAAAAGAAAGGAAGGAATCTAGAACTAAGTTGTGCGCCAGGTGTGTATTTTATTTATTAATTTTTATTATCCTTTTACTTTGTTGCATATTTTTTGGAAGAATCCTGTCAAAGCAGTTTCTTCCTTTTTTCTTTCCTTTCTTCAGCTTATGTGACATATCTGGTATTCATTCCTTTAATGTTGAAAGTAGAGTTTCTAATGGCTACTATACCTCTTCCATTTTACGAATTTTCATTGTTTTTATCCTTAGAATTCTTCAGAATCCTAGACACTATATTCTATTTTTCTTTATCCTTTTTTTTCTAACCAATTTGAGAAAACAGACTTTAGAATACATTTTCCTGGGTTTGCTTATTCTTCACTTCATATTCCCTGTTTAACAACACATGTCATGCCTGGAGACAGAAAAGTTTTTGTTTACCGAAGAAAAATTATACACTTGTCCTTTGTATAATCGTGTTTCTCCTTATCTTGAATTCATTAGTGTTTTTTTTTTATCCTTACTTTTGCAACTCGTTAACGTTTTACCAACAAAGCCGGAGACAATGTCGGATGATACTTAGTATCTTTGGTTTCCTTAAAAGAATACTCACTCACTCATACTCGAATACTTGAAAACTATATCTTATTTCGTCTCGCCTTAAAATAAACCTGGAAGCTTTCTGCTCAGTTTGATTTCATTTTTCCAACCTTTTGTTCAGTTTTATTGCTTCAGGAACAGAGTCATTTTCGTGTCATTTCTTCCCTTATTTTCGTTTGGCTTTCTTCTTCTCCTCTGATCTTCACGTCTGTGTTTTCTGCGATATCCCAGCTTTATCTAAGCTGAAGCCTGGTTCACACTGGCGAAATAAGCATAAGCATAAGCAACACAAGCAGACAAGTCAGTAATGTACTGCTCATTAGCGGTGCTTGTCTTTTCTCACTTCTAGGCGTGATCAATTCAATACAAAATCTATACTGTTCCTTTCAGTTATCCTTATGTCGCTATGCAAACCAGCCTTAAGAGATCGGTCATTATTTATGGCCTGGGGGGGGGGGGGGCGGTGGATTTCTTTTCTTTTTTTGAGCCCCATAGTGTCTCAGGGGGGATCAGGTACTTTTTATGACGTCACATTAAAAATCCTCCAACCTCCTTCCCCCAAGGAGATAAATAACGACCGCTCCTCAAGAAGATAAAACAACAAAGGCATGACGGCCATGTTCCGATACGTAAAGAACTGAGGAACTCACAGAAAGCTTTTGTTAAATTCCAGCCTCAAGAGATGGCCGCCATAACACGTAACATTCCAGTTCAGAGAACAAAAATATCGCTTCCTTACCCAATTTAATGACTCTCCTTCCAGATGTCCCTTCAACACACGATGCAGAGCTTTCTCTACGTCAAAATTAGGGTTCAAGGTATTCTTGAGTTCGTTCCAGTTTCTTCCAACTGATTATGAAAACGAACCGTAAGATATTTTAGCAATCTAAAGAGGGTACTGAAGGGGTGTGCTAATCCCATTTCTCAGCCATATGCTTTTCAAAAATCCCACTTCCCATCGTCCAAATCCTAAACGTTTTTCTTTATAAACATTTCTTCATTCCCATTTTGTTGTTTTTCTCCCATTCCCAGTGGCCTGAATCCATTTTCCCAGGACAAAACAGGCAAATCCCAGTTCCCATTTTACCCATTTAGGACCTTCTGCAAAGAGAGTGAAAAAAGGGACAAATCACAAGTATAGTGAGTCACATGGTTAGATACAGACAAACAAATCGTACTTCGCCTGGAAAATGTCACTTTCTGTAATGTCATTGGATTGATTCCAGCCAACCGTTGTTCAGCAAAGTGTTCGTCCGAGATCCATTTAGTCATGTTCGTTTGAAATGGTTCGAATTTTGAAGGTGACACTACATAACCCTAAAAACAGGAAATTTGGAATTGAAAATGTTAAAATCGAAGCAAAGATTGCGGATGAAATGCAAAAACGTCTCATAGGAAAAATTTCATGTGAACAATTAACGCGCTTGCGCTTAAGGGTTTTGTGTGCACCTACAATATACCTTTTTACTTTGGGTGTAATGTTTACCCATTTCAGATCACATGTCATTCCCTTGAGTATTGTTTCCTTGTTTTTCGGAAACGCTTGAGAACATACATCAACATGGACGAGCCTCAAAGAATCGTATTCTCAAGGGGAATGACACGTGGTCTGAACTGGGAAAACATTATTTCCAAAGTAAAGACATCTATTGTGACAACCATGATTCCTTGGCTAGCCAGAAACCATTCAATATTACTCAAATGTGGTTTCAAATTAATGCGAGGACAAATAAATAAATAACAAACAAACAACTAACAAACACAGCCGGAGCTTTAACAGCAAATCCACGGCCCCTCCCCTCTGATTTTAGTCTTTTGGAAGACCTTTTTATACACCCTGACAAACCAGACTTATGAGGATCAGACTCACATCCAAGTACTTTTCCATTCCTGCTTTAAAGAAGCTTGTCACAGGAGCGAACTCGGCCAGTCTCATAACCTTTGGCAAGAGCACAGTCTTGTTCAGATAGGTCATTAACAAGTTCTCACTCAGTCTGGCTGTGGATTCGTAAATTTTAGCATGAAGACCAAGGAACGGGGTTTCTCCAAGGAATGCCAGGTAATCTTTGGCAGACATGTCAAGACGTGAAAAAGGCATTTGAGGCGTGGGTTCCCTGATTCCGTAAGTACTGCGTTGACTCGTAAGGGATTGTTGTCGTAGTTTGTAGCACAGTGAGTTACGTGACAGGTCTTGAGGAAGTGACACCGGACACTGGTTTCCTTGACTGAAATTACAAAAAGCCATAATAACGTTCAGCAAGGCGAGTGAAATTCACCTTAACAATCCGAAATGGGAAGCATGGTTGGTGTGTGCTGTTAATGCGCTGCCTATCACCGCTGTGGACCTGCTATCTTATGTGAGTAGAGTTGTTTGTTGGTTCTCTCCTGTGTTTCCAGGGTTATTTTCTCCGGGTTCTCCGAGTTTTCTCCCTCCGCAAAAACCATATAAACTTCTAAATTCCTATTCGATTTTTGGGCATTCACCTTAGATTAGAACCTAGCTTTGTAGTGAAGGACCCACGTTGTTTTACAACAACGAAAAGCTTTGTAAAGTTTAAGTAAAGAAGTCTCTCATCTGGTCGTTTGTTCCACGAAACCCCGCGTCATTGTACGTCCATGGACACTAACTATATAACTATAGTATAAAACAACTTTTGAATCTTAAGTATAGGCCTCAACCATAATGACGTTATATACCTACACTTCCAGGAATCCCTTTCGGTAGCTCTTTTTGTCATGTTGATTTTCACTATTGTTTTGGTATTCTCAAAGGAGTTTTAACATTTAAATATGAAAAGAGATTTTTGAAAATGATTGTGGTAGTTTAGGTATGAAACGTCATAAGATTTTAGGTCTACTGCACGGAGACGTCATTGTTGGTATGCATGTGACGTCACGGGCGCCATCTTGGTTGAAATCTAACCAGAGCTTTTCCTTTGACGCCATTCAACATGGCGGATATGTCATTTGCCCTTTTATTCTCAAGGAAAGGGATCTGTTAACCAAAAGTTTCAAGAACTGACGAAGACAATTCAGCAAGATATGAACATTTATGTTTTTTAAGGGCGATATCTCTCATAAATAATAAATGTACAGGGAGCCCAAGCCCGGTATGTTACAGTAAATGTATGTGGTTGATAAATAAACCTCTTTTTCCCGAACTTTCTGTAAGATTTTAGAATTTTTTTCGCACATCCTTTTCTTGTGGTCTTTTTTTTTTTGCTGGAACTGAGTTTTAGCACCATGAAAGCCGGTTTTAACGAAATTTTGCTACAACGGCTCCTACGGCGTTAAAACTCGGTTACGGTTCGACTACTAGTCATGGACTATTGGATTTTGTTTCACGGGTTTATTGCAATCTTTCTAGCCAACACTAAGCCGATCTTGGGCTCCCTATAATTTAATAAATGGTGATGTCATATTTGTACCAAATGTGGAATAGTATGACGCAGTAAACCGCCTGAATGAACGCAGTCTTGGAAGACGATGACAGCATGATTACTGATCTGGAATGAAAAAAAAAACGTGGTTGAATTCCTCACCTCTGTAGTTTAATCGAACAAGTCGTTTGGCGATTCAAAGTGAAACTAACTCGATATTTTTATAGTTTTGTTATTTGGGGAAGTTTATTCACTTAGGCTAAGTAACTATAATAAGTCTCGTAGTAGCTGCTAATTAGGGGTGATCAAAGTAAAAGCCTTCAACATTTATAATACAATAAGCTTATTTGTACTTTTAAGGAAATTAGCGAGTAAACTAACATAGGCTGTGTCGGTGTATAATAAATATACGATAACCAATGAAAGGAGATCTGTAACACCGTAGAAAAAAGATATACTCACCGATAACTGTACTGACGTTTTGAGCCGTTTCGTCCTTCGTCGGAGTAAAGCGAAAGGGCGAAGGGCGAAAGCTCGAAATGTCAGTAAGCCGTATCTCTTTTTTCTACGGTGTTCCAAATTTCCTTTTATTGTTTAGTGTACCTATAATAATAATAATAATAATAATAATGAAAAAGTAATTACAAATTACACCAGTTTAGCATAAACTAATCTTACACTGGGCCTTCTGAATACATAATAACAAATAAATAAATAATAGTAAATAAAGTTTAGGTAAAAAAAAAAATTTAAAAACCATATATATATATATATATATATATACACACACCAAATAAATTCTGCAATTTTGGATATATATATGGTTCTCAAGAGACAAAACAATAGAGAAACAAAAGACATATATATATATATATATCCAAAATTGCAGAATTTATTTGGTTAGGTATATATATATATATATATATATACACACACATAGAGGATATTACATGGCGCCGCGAAGATATGAAGTTTATCTTCGAGTGGCGAAAACAATATTTCACGAGTGAGCGCAGCGAACATAGATGAATTACAAACTCATTTATTAGATGAGATAAATTTCAATTTTGATACCATAGGAATCAGTGAAACCAAAATAAATACCTCGTCTACAACAACAAATTTAAATTTGAATATTCCTGGCTATCGTTTTGAACATGTTCTAACATCTCTTGCTTTTGGAGGTGTTGGAATGTACATAAGTGAGTTCAATTTCATTGCAAAGTTATCATTTTTTTACCAACTATTGACAAACCAACTCGTGTACATAGAAATTCTGCAACCCTCATTGACAACATCTTTACAAATAGTCCAGAGGACTAAATGTACTGAGCGGCAACATAATATCTGACACTAGCGACCACTTTACTCAGTTTTGTGTAATTACGTCACCATTTATGAAAACACAAAAGTCCAAGAAAAAAATAAGATCATTTTCCAGTTTTTCCGAGGAATGCTTTTTAAAGGAATTGTCCAATCTCAGTTTTTCTATATATAATACTGACCAATTATTCTCTGTTATTTTTATAGGAAAATTAATAAATCGATTAATGTACGCACCACTTAAAAAACCATCAGCTCGTGTGATAAGAAACTTTTCAAAACCCTGAATCACCAGAGGTATTAAAAAATTAATTAAAATTAAGAATAAACTATTTATGACGGGAGATAGAATTAAATATAAATTATACAGAAACAAAATATTAAAGTTGACGCGTTTAAGTAAAAAGCTTTATTTTGATTCATTTTTTAGCGATAATATTAAAAACATAAAAAAGACTTGGCAGGGTATTAACTCGTTAATTAACAATAATAAGAAATCTAAAAAGCCAATAGTCACTCTTAAAGATTATAACACAACAATGTCACTTCAGATAAAACCAAATTGCCCAACGTTATGAACAGGCATTTCGTCTCGGTTGGTCAGAAATTAGCATCACAAGTCCCAAATGCAACAACGGACTTTACTCACTACCTTCGACATATCAACCAAAAGAGCTCCTTCCCTATAACAGAAGAGGAAGTCCAACGGGAAATTATTATGACCCCAAACAATAAATCGTATGGCTTATATTCTTTCCCTGTCAAAATCCTTAAATGTGCAAAACATCTACTTTGTAAACCACTAGCACAAATTTTTAATTTTACCCTTCTAAATTAAAGATAGCCAAAGCTACACCCATTTTCAAAGCTGACGATGATACAGATCCGAACAATTATAGCCCGATATCACTTCTATCAAATCTTAATCAAATTGTTGAAAAAATTGATGTATGGTCGCCTTATTCAATTTATTAAAAAACATAGTATATTAGATGATGCTCAATATGGCTTTCGTGCTGGCTCCTCTACCGTTCATGCAATCTTAGATATAGTTAGTTCTATCCAAAGTGACATGGACAATAAATTGTTTTCGTGTGCAGTATTTATTGATCTTAAAAAAGCGTTTGATACGGTTGACCACACTGTTTTACTTAAGAAACTCTACATATATGGGGTTAGAGGAGTTTTATTTGATTGGTTTAAATCATACCTCTCAAATAGAGTTCAGACAACTGAGATCGACGGATTTAGTAGTGAAAAAAATCCCATTCGTTTTGGAATTCCTCAGGTTCTGTCCTCGAACCGCTACTTTTTGTATTGTAAAAGCATCTACAAAACTTAATTTTTCCTCTTCGCTGACGATACTAATCTGCTCTTTGCTGATAAAAATTTAAAAACCCTAGAGTCGATGTTGTTGTTGTTCGTCCATCGAAGCGATGAGGACCATGACTTCTTATTATGGTGTTGATTGGTTTCGGTGTGTCCGGAGATGGCTGGTGAGTCCAATCCGGGCACGGAAGTAGCGATCACAATGGTGGCACTTGTAGTTGCTCTCTGTTGTGGTTGAGGTACTGGCTAACCTGGCTTTCCTGACGGCTCGCTTCTCATGAACGGCAAGTGTTCTTGCTTGTTCTGAGTTGTTGGCACCAAGATTGATCATGTAGCGCCAGTTTGGTCGATCGCTGGCTTGGGATTCCCAACTTTCCCAATTGATGTTCATAGACTTGAGAGAGGATTTGAGAACATCCTTGTATCTCTTTTTCTGACCGCCTACAGATCTCTTGCCTGTTGAGAGCTCGCCATAGAAGTTGGAATTCTGTATTCGGGCATTCTGTGCAAGTGACCGGCCCAGCGAAGTTGGCTTCTCTGTAGAAGAGTATGGATGGATGGTAAGTTTGCTCTCTTTAGAACCTCTGTGTCGGGAATTTTCTCTTGCCACTTGATTTTTAGAATTTTACGTAGTCTTGTTGTATGCTGTAGTTTGCGTGCATGTCTGCTGTAGACTGTCCAGGTTTCACATGCATACAGGAGAGTGGTGAGGACAACCGCTTTATAGACTTTGAGCTTGGTTGCTAGAGTTACCTCTTCTTTCCCATACTGTATGTCTGAGCCTGCCAAAAGCTACACTGGCTTTTGCAATACGGTTGTTGATTTCATCATCTATATGGACGCAGCGAGAGAATGTGCTACCAAGGTATGTGAAGCTGTCAACTGACTGCAGTTTGGTACCCTTGACCTTGATGTTGGGCTCTATATTTGTTGTACCAGGTGCAGGTTGGTGCAACACTTCCGTCTTCTTGGTGCTGATGGAAAGACCAAAGTTGTCACATGCCCCTGAGAAATTGTCCATAGTTTGCTGTGATTGCACTTCGGTAGTAGCAATTAGGGCACAGTCGTCAGCAAAGAGAAGATCAACTATCTTTGTTAGATGTACTTTGGTTGATGCTTTCAGACGTCTTGGATTGAAGAGTTTGCCATCAGTTCTGTACCGAATTTCAAGACCAAGATCTACGTCAATGAATGCATCGGAGAGCATGGCTGAGAATATGATGGAGAACAGTGTCGGAGCCAGAACACATCCTTGTTTTACTCCATTGCTGACGGGAAATTGATTTGAAGTTTGGCCATATCATCGAGCACATGAGCCATCATGTCGTCGTGGAACTGGCGTATCATGGTGATAAAGGTTGGAGGACAACCATATTTAGCCATGATTTTCCACGACCCCTCTCGACTGACGGTATCAAACGCTTTTGTCAGGTCTACGAAGATAGTGTAGAGATTCTGATGCTGTTCTTCACATTTTTCTTGAAGCTGTCTTACAGCGAATATCATATCGACTGTGCCTCTACCAGCCCTGAAGCCACATTGACTTTCTGGAAGTAAGCCTTGCTCTAAGTGCTTTATGAGACGGTTCAACAACACTCTGGCTAGTATCTTTCCTGCGATGGAGATCAGTGATATCCCTCTGTGGTTGTTGCAGTCCTGTCTATTTCCCTTTCGCTTATACAAGTGAACGATGGAGGCATCCTTAAAGTCTTGAGGAAGGGTTCCTTTACTCCAGCATGATGAGAATAACTCAGTCAACTTCAGGGTTAGCGCTGGTCCACCTGATCTGTATATCTCAGCGGGGATGGCCTCTGCACCAGGGGCTTTACCACACGAGAGCTGGTTGATAGCTTTGGTCACTTCTTCAGTGGTAGGTTGCAAGTCAAGTTCTTTATTAGTTTCTACTTGTGGGAGCCGATTGATTGCTGCTTCATTTATTGAGGAGGGCCGATTCAGAACGGAGTCGAAATGTTCTGCCCAGCGATCAAGAATTTGGGATCGGTCTGTCAGGAGTGTTTTGCCATCGGAAGACAGAAGCGATGAGGATCCAGATAGTGTAGGACCGTAGATAGTTTTAAGATCATCATAGAATCTTTTTGCGTCGTGTCGATCTGCATACGACTGTATTTCGTCTGCCTTATTATTGAGCCATTGGTCTTGTATGGCGCGGAGCTTGAGTTGTACTTTGCGCCGACATTCTGTGAACGCAGCTTTCTTTGACTCTGAATTTGGGTCACAGTGGAGGGCAAGATGGAGTCTATGCTTCTCTTCCAGTAGGGATTTGATTTGCTTGTTGTTTTCATCAAACCAGTCTTGATGTTTCCTTTTAACTAAACCCAGCTTCTCTAATGAAGAGGTATGCACCAAATCCTTGAGAGTTTCCCACTCTTCCTCTACAGATTTGTCTATAGAGTCGATAATAAATATTGAACTGGTGAAATTGTATAACTGGCTAACAGCGAATAAATTAACTTCAAATATTAAAAAATGTAACTTTGTCATATTCCGCCCTTACCAGAAAAAAATAGTTTCGCCAATTAATATTAAACTTTTTGATAATGAAACAGGTCAATTTGTCTATTTAGAAAGTAAAGAATACGTAAAATATTTAGGAGTATTAATTGACAGCCATCTCTTCTGGAAACATCAGATCGACTACATTAGCACTAAAATCATAAGACAGTTGGACTCTTTGCAAAACTGAGATATTTCGTTCCTCATGAACACACTTTAATAATCACCTTGTATTGGTCCTCATGAACACACTTTAATCACCTTGTATTGGTCGTTAATCTATCTACTTGAATTATGTGCTTGGGGTCAAGCCTCAAAATCACAGCTTATAAACTCTTACTTTTACAAAAGCGTGTTCTCAGGCTGATCTTTTTTGCAAATCGTAGAGAAAGTGCAATTCCTCTCTTTATTAAATCAAATATTCCCCCATTCATGATGTTGTCAATCAAAACTGCCCCCTAAATTTATGCAAATTATTTGTAACAATCAAAGATATTCATTCATATAATACTTGAGAGTCCGCTGCGAATAAATTATATACTCAGTCAGCACGTCTAAAATCACAATTCAAGTCTTTTTCTAGAACTGGAGTGAGATTGTGGAATTCAATTCCATATTTGACTAGAAATAATTCGAAATTCATATTTTTTTAAAAAGTAAGAAACTATCTTTTTTCTATACTAGAAAATGAGGGGAGCTATTTTGATGTCGAACATGCTGTACAGGTCTTCCAAGGCTACAAACTTTAGTTTTCTTTCATGTGCAAAATTTGTGAACCCAAAAATTCTAAATGACTGTTAGTGACACATATGTTAGTTAAAGTTAAATGTAAACATATTTTAAATTTATATACTTTTTTATTCCTTTTTTTCTTGTTGTTATTTGTTAGCTCTAAATATTTTTACTCGAAATAAATTGTAATCCACTGGCCTGTCTTTGATTAGGTTAACTATGTGCAGGCCACTGGAATATTAATTAATGTATATTTCTATGTTATATTAATAAAATAAGTCAATAAGTCAATAAGTCTGTACACATTGACTCCTACCAGACAATGAGTAAGAACTGATCCACTCCATCAGTGTGTTACTGAAGTGGTAGCATTTTTAAGCTTCTGTAAAAGGATGTCAGAATTAATAATGTCAAAAGCTTTCCGGAAATCCACAAAGACAAGGCCATTCATGCAAATATCCATTTTCAATATTATTAAGCCATGCTTGACAAGAGCTCTTTGACAAGAGGCTTGGGTCTAAAACCGGACTGGGCTGTATGTATCAATTGATAAGATGATATAAATGAATATATATGATTGTAGACATGGCGCTCTAGCAGCTTGCTAACTATACATAGGATTGATATGGGTCTGTAGTTGTTTTTGTCAGTATGACATCCAGATTTATAAACTGGAGTAATTCTTGCAGTTTTCCATTGAGTTGGGAAGCATCCAGTCGCGATACTTTTATTAAAGATTTCAGTTAGAGGGCCTGCAATAACAGTAGCTGACAATTTCAGTATTTTCGTAGAAAGTCCATCGAGTCCAGTAGATTTGTGTGGGTCCAGTTCGGTAATGGATTTAACAACAGAGTCACAGTTATGTGACACAGGAAGTTTTGATAGAAATACCGATATAGTTACATTAATTCTAGAAATATTCGAAATGAGAAGGGTACAGGAGTGAGCCAAACTCGTAACTGAACTATGAAATCTCAAGTTGGTATTTTTAAAGTCAAGAGATGTGTTATTGAGCGGCCTTCAAATATTTTCCGAGCTAATGAAGAAGAAGTACATGTTAGACAGAGGGCTAGAAAAACATTGAAAAACCTGAAACAAATCTTTAAAACATTCTTACCTTTGATTCTCTCAACTTGCATGAAAACTAAACGTACACGTTCAACATTAAATTTACCATGAACAGAAACAGGAAAAAATGTTAATAGTTATTTGGCTTTATTTAATCCTAGCCATGCGAATAAAAAGGCTTTTAAAAAAAGGAATAAATTGCGACAGCATCTATTTAAAGCGTTCTGACTTAAAAATAATACAGTGTGTCTAATTCCGGATGTTTTTTAAACCATAAAAATGAAACCGTGGCTGTATTTTCTTGAATGGATGCTCAGGATTTTCTGTTTAATGTCAATGTTTTTGCTTCTAATTAATAACACAAACTCCATTAAGTGATGTTAAACAATAAACAGCTAAAAAAAAAAGAGCCTTTTTTTTTCTCGCCTCGGGGTGTATTTTACCTCTCAGTAATACAGTATTTCAAGCATTTAGCGGTTCTACATGAGCGTTTAGAATTAATGATAAAATGATTTTGAGTGCTGCGTTTATGCACAGTTAATGTTAACTATGGTTTGAGTTGAGAAAAGGTTTGCAGTCATTTCTTAGAGAATAAAATAACAAAAGCACGGCCGCCATGTTGGTTGATTATAACAAAACAATAGGCCCTTTGCAGCACGTCCGAATGCAGCTGAATTTGGAGGGCAAGACAATAGGTTTCTGGTTCTCTGGAGTTGAGGTTCTTTTGTCTTACCCTCCAAATTCAGCTGCATTCCGACGTGCTGCAAAGGGACTATTCATTAACAATCGTTTGTAAACTTCAATCCACCCGGCCGCTATGACGTCACATAGCACACCACCAATATAAAAGGGCCGTATAGGAATAAATTACAGCACGTACACGGTACAGTATTGAGTAACAATATACACCTATTTCAAAAATCGTTGTCGCAGCCGAAGCAACCAGTCAACACTCCAAAGGCCGCAAAGGATTTCAGTAATTTCTCATAACTGAATCATGCAGGTTCGCAGTGCTGGTATTTTCCAAAATATTCGGTTTAACACCTGAGCTACCACTGCAGCTTGCCAGACATATGTCGCAAATGCATGCAACCAAAATATGCTCTGGATTAATTAATTTTTTAAAAAGTACCGAAATCCTTTGCAGTCTTGGAGTGTTGACTGTTGCCTCCAGTTGCGACAACGATTTTTGAAATAGGTGTATATTCACTCGTTTGTGTTAACACTCGCTCGTACCTCGCCCGTTCATGTTTTGACACAAACAACTCGTGAATATAACCCCGTACGTCTTACTTTCTATGGAAAGGATAAAGAGAAAAATAACATTAAGCCCTTGGCGGGAATCGAACCCCACGTGTGGTTGGCTCTTGTAGTGTAGTGGTTAACACATCGGACTAGCAAACCAGTAAACTGTATTTGGTGGCTTTTACCGATTTTCCAGGGTCTTCAAATCGCATTTAACAGTCGATTTTTCTTTCTTGTTTTAGTGTTTTGTCCATCTCCTACGACCATGATCGTGATATTGGCGCGAATGACAACACCGAGGCCGGGTTTAGACTTGAGTGTTTGACTGAGGTTCAACCCAGGTTAGACACGTTGAAACAATGCTAAATAATTAGCGGTCATTGTTAAAATCATTATAACTCAACCTAGGTTAATGCTCGAGTCTATAAACACGGTCTCAGTCGGTTTTCCATCACTTTAATTCTAGCATATAATTCTAGTAACCATAACATTAATTACATGATTGTCTTGAGATGCGCCTCATTTTTTCATTGGGTACTCAACAGCGCAATGGTATGAATGAGCGATTTTCTATTGGTTGTCTTCTCCTCTCACTTTCTGATTGGCTCATTAACTTGTCCGCTCCTATTTATACATACTCCTAACTTTACTCTTTTAGGTCCCGTCCACACGTATCCGGATATTTTTGAGTCCTCATCTTTTTCGTAGCGGATTGGCCTCTAATCCACACGTATCCGGTAAATACGGTCGATGAATATCCGCAACTTTTTGAATACGGTCTCCAGAGTGGAATTTTTTGTATACGCTGTGATTACGGCATCGTGTGGACGGTCGAATCCGTATATTTTGTAATATGCTGACACCACGGAATCAAGTTTCAGTACGCATGTTCTGTCAACAAAAACGATGCGGATTCAAAAATAGAGCATATTTCGTATGACTGTGAAAAAGTCGCGGCACGATCAGTGCCGTAAGCGTGCCTTGCCGCGACCGTGATGTTTTCTGTAATTTTGAATTTCCTTGCCGTGCCTTGACCGTGTCCGCGCCGTGTTTGTGCCGCGACTTTTTCACAGTCATACGAAATCTGCTCTATCCGGATACGTGTGGACGGGGGCCTTTATACTCTCATTTACTCCGAGGAAGGGCGAAAGCTCGAAACGTCAGTAAAGTAAAGTATGCCTCTTTTTTCAATACGATGCCGTATTCACATTGTCATTGTCATTGTCACAGCGTATTCAAAATAATCCACTCTGGAGACCGTATTCTGGCTCTAATTGTGATCGTAAGTCTAAAGAGATGCGCCTCATTCATTCATTCATTGGGAATTCAACAGCCCAATGGTATGAATGAGCGGTTTTCTTTCTCTTAAAGCTATTGGTTCTTTTCTCCTCTCACTTTCTG
>WUAP02130510.1:0-13959 GCA_015163945.2 Stichodactyla helianthus | reverse complement strand
CCGAACCTAATTACATCAAAGAAGACCGCCTAATTATCCATTGTATTCAATGAGTTCGGCTCATGGAAAGTTCGACACGGGCCTGACTTCACTGTCTGCCATAAGCACAGTCTTTCAATTTACATGACTTGATGTCCTGGCCCTAAGAGCTCATTTTCATGTTTATGTTGTAAAGGTCTATGGTGGCTGAGGAGGGGTTGGAAGATATACGGGAATCATAAGGTTTTGCAAAGAAAGTAGGGGCAGGGGAAAAGCAAAACAATGACAGACAGTAAGAGGGAGACACTGCAGATAAGGAGAGGGAACACTCAAGTCCCATAGTGCCTCATGGGGGAATAAAGTACTGCAGCTATCAATGTTTAGTCCCAGGGTTGTGGGGTGGGCAGCGAGCAATTGACATGGGATCTTGCTCCTTGGGTCAGGCATTTGACAAGTACATTCTCCCCCAGAGGAGGGTAATTTGAAACTTGACAGAAGGAAAGAGCCTGGAAGGGAGGGGAAATGTGACATTTGTTAGAGTCTCAGGGTAAGGGAAATTGACTTTTCCATCTCCAAAAATGTTAATTTCCCCTGGGTCTGCCCTCCCTCTCCACCCTGGGCCTTAACATTGATACAATGCATAATTCTTATGCTGTCACAGCAAAAATCCTTGGACCCCATTAGGAGATAAGTCAGACACAATTGATAGTCTTCACCAAATAATAGCCTTTCTTACTAGCCTTCATAGATTCCCTGCCTCTAGACCTTGTTTTGGGATGCTGGGGGGGGGGGGAGAGGGGAGGGGGAAGAGAAAAATAGCTTCCACCTCCTTGCTGGGGTCCCTTTGGTTACTGGTATTCACCTTTCCAAAATTTCAAAAAAGACTGGGCACAAACTCTTGGAAATCAATCCCAAAATCCAAAGCAAGATGATGGCACCTTTTGATCCCATCACCAAATTCAGTCCCACAATTCTATGCATCATGAATTTGTTGTTCCATGCACTCCTCAGCTGAATTTTGGAAATGCTAATAGCCCCCTTCTCAGATATGCTTTGCATGTCACACACAAAGGTTTCAGTACAAGGCTTTGTGCTACCAGTAAATTAAATTTATCCTTTTTTCCTGTCATGGATCACTGAGCATTATGCATGAAGCCTTAAATTGAAACCTTTGAGTTGACAAGCAAAGCATATCTTGGAAGTGGGCTATTCTGTTTCTACTCATGTCTACTTGATTCAAGGAAAGTGCTCTTACCTTGGTTCATTTATAACCCTCTCAACTGCTGCTGTTAGCTCATCTGCAGAAATACCCCGGATGTCTACTCCAATCCCGATTCCAGCAGCCTCCATCATTCTTGTATTATCAAACTGATCAAAAAGCAAAGGAGCACCAACCATTGGTACACCATGATAGGCTGCTTCAAACATTCCATTGTGACCTACATGGGTCACAAATGCTTTGGTATTCACGTGGCCTAGTAAGTCATTCTGAGGAATCCATTGAAGAATTTTGATGTTTTGTGGTATGGTCAGATTTGGATTTGCTATAAAAGTTGTTAACATTGTAACAAACTGCTGAATAGATGTACTTTCAAATTATTTAAGGATTAACAGTGAGACAGGGGAATAATGTTAGCATTTCATGTCATGGTCACGTCATTCTATATCACCTCAACTAACTCATATCTAACAGCAGACCAAATCCACTTGGGTGTATTTTTCTTTTCATTTCAGATCATGTTATTCCCTTTCTTTTTTTCTCAGTACTGCTAGTAGTGCTACACTAATATGGATGAGCTCCACACAAAATAATTGTATTCTTAAGGGAATGATATGCGGTCTGGAATGGGAAAACACTATGCCCAAGTGGATTTGGTTTATTAGTCAGACCCAAAAGTCCTAATGGACTACAAGTGAATAGCCTATGAGGCACAGCCAAATGAGCTATTTGACTCATAGCCCATGAGGGCAAGAGGTCTTATTTTTTCCCATTCGCTAATACTTTCTTCACTTCCTGCATGCTCGTATAACTTAACAGAGCACAGTTGAAGCTGTTCCATTTGTTAATTACTGCTCCCAGCCTGGTCTTAATTTTTTTGTTGCTCAGTAATGCTTGAGCAGATACAAAGCAAAGAAAAGGTCTATTCCTTAATGACTTAAAATGGGGCAAAACTTAGGCAATCTAAATCTAAATGGCTTGAATGGGTTTCAAAAGTCAAATTATGCATACCTCGTAATTTCCACAGAACATGCTGTTTTAGCTGTCCAAAAGCTTTCATCATCTTCTCAATAAGATTGTATCCCATGACAGTGGCTTCTGCCTCTGATCCAAATGACACCACTACTACCCCCTCAGGACCTGCATTGTTCATGAACTGATTCAAGTCTTCTGGTAGTGGCTTTGCTGGCTCTGGAGATAATGGTCCAATCACTAATGCACCTGTTTATGAAAAAAAGAATACAAGTGTTTAATTGATATACTTTAAGAAAGAAAGATGAAGATTGATGGGTTGGGGGTCACTTTTTGAGCCTCTAATAAGGGATGGGTTATTATGAAATAAGCCATATATATCATTAGGGCCAGCTTTTCATTTTTTGAGACATTACACAGGGATAAGTCATACTACATTGGGCTTGAAACAAAGGATGATCATCACTTTTTGGCCTTTGGATAATAAATTGAATATTTATATTGATTAGTTTCCTCTTTAAATGTAAAATATGCTTTTCAATTTTATAGAATTTGCATTTTTCAGATTAGTGGCCCATCAAATTTGGATGCATACACAACCTTGAGAAAAGGTCTATTATAAATAAAATGGTTATGATATAATGATGATAATTATATGAATTATATTCCAGTGATGACCATGACAACAACAATGATGATGATGATGATAGTGGACCTGCTGGTGGTGATGTTAGTGATGGACAATGACAACAATTATAATGATGGCTAAAAATTAGAAGATGAGCATTGGTTAGTTACCAGGAGGCAGAGGACGAGCATAATTAATAGCAAAGTCTGTCTGCATCAACACCAGTTCACTATCACTGTCTGACTCCCAATAATCTCTATAAGGTGTGATATTATATTTGTTTTTCAGAACATTCCCTGTAGACCTCATGAAATGGTAAAAGAAGACTGACATCACTGAAAAATGCATGACGTTACCAACCCTCTGAAAAAAGTTCATCTTATTTGGTAGTCCTGTGGTAATATGTGGAACATATGACAGTGGCACAGGTATTCCATAAAGCCATGCATGAATCGCTGGAGCAACTGGACCACTGAGGAAAGTGACCCTTGGAATTCTAAGTAGATCTCGTATGGCTGACCCACACAATAAAGCCATGTCACTTATCATAAAATCACACGTCTTGAATTCTTTTAGAAGTTCCTCATCATCTAATATACATTCACACATGCGGACATTTATGTTTTGGGCAGCGCTCATAGTTTCCATGACTCCTGCCTTTTCCTCAAGAAGCTTAAGTTGAAGGCTCTCATGAAGGCCAATGCTGTCAGTTTCTGCACATGTTAAAATTTTCAGCTTCTGGTGTGTTTTTTCCTGTTTGTGTTTTGTTTCAAAGGCAAGGAGTACAACCTGAAAAAATATTATATTATACTAGGTAAAGAGAGTATGTTGATGGAGCATGAAAGCAACCAGTGACATGTAAGGGACCAGTCATTTATTAGATGGGAGGGGGGGTGGGCTGGTGCAAATGGAGAGGGGGTCACCAATTTTTATGCAAGGAAAAAGGGGGGGTATAGAAATTTATGCAAATATATTGTCATTGGACATTGGTGATGTATGTAGGAAGTGGGGAGGGGAGGGCGGTCCACAAGTTGCTCGGCAACTTTTGAGCAACTTTTATGATTTCGGGCAACTTTTTCACTTTTGAGCAACATTTTTTTATCCTAAGCAACTTTTGTTCCTTTTTAATTGTCCGATAAAATGACAAAAGTTGTTTTCTTTTCTTTCAACAATTCAAATACTGTTGACATCTGGCTTACAGCATTTGAATGCACTTTATAAAGCATGATTTACCTGTGGTAAGGGGTTTTTCATTTATTAGTGTGTGGGGAGTAGGGGGAGTCAGCAAAATCACTTGTTGTGTTTTCCAAATATTACCCAACTCCCCCTTCCTGGGTTGGCAAAAATATCATATCCCCCCTGTATTTCGTCCAGTTTATTATTATAGCTGTATGCAATTAGTAACAACTCCCCCTATATAGCTTCTGAAAATAACGTGACCCCCCAATACACTAATAAATGAAAGCCCCTAAGGCTTACATGTAATTCAGGAGGTAAGCAGTTGTAAAATTAAAACAAAATGTTGGATGCATATTTCCAACACCACCTGGTTGCGCGTTGAATGAAATTGGCTGCAAATGCCAAGAAAATATTGTACATTTATGTTGACAAGTTATTAAGGCTGACAAAGGTGCAACTCTACTGTATGAAAAATCATCAAAATAATTAGTATCCTTAAGATTTTTTGAGCAACTTTGGAGCAACTTTCTGATTTTTTGAGCAACTTTTGATCAACTTTTTTGACTTTTTGGAGCAACTTGTGGACAGCCCTGGAGGAGGGTCAGAACAAATTGTGCATCACAAAAATGGGGGTCAGGAAAAACCAAACATGGCACATCTGCTTTTGCACTAGCTCCCCCCCCTCACTATAAATAATGACTGGCCCCTAAGTTAAGTCCCTTGGCATTGATTAATTTGTGTTCAAGATTTCTGTTGTGTGCAAGATTTCTGTTATTGCTGGAGAAACATTTATGCACTAGTCAATAGACCTTTTTACAGTTACAGGAGGGTCCTGAAGGGGTAAAATGGGAGCTGGGATTGGCCTTCTTTGGGCTGGGAAAATGGGATTTGATGCACTGGGAATGGGATTTAGCCATTAATGGGATTGGGATTTTTCTAACTCTCTAACTGTAACTCTATAGCTTGGACTGAGATTTTTCATAAATAGGACTGGAATTTTGAAAAATTTTGGGCTGGGAAATGGGATTAGGATCCCCCCCCTTCAGGACCCTCTTACAGCGGTAATTTTGAATATATTAATTTTTCATTGTTTAAATCTCAAAATTATAAACCTATGGACTAGAATTAATGGAAAGTTATACAACTTTCCATTATTTCTAGTCCATGTATTTCATAGTGCCACGCGGTCCACATATTCATATCACTTATAAACCTACTCTCCTTCACAGCCGCTATTAGTGTCGGTCAAATTTTCCCTCTCCACTAAACCGTTCCTCCGCTCTTCCAGAGCGCACACCAAAACAAACAATCAAACTGCAGAGAGCTGTGCTAGAATATTCGAAATATTTGACATGTTGGAGTTCGGCTGGGAGTTATGTTACTTGATTTTCAACCCTTGAAATAGTTTGCCACCCTCCCCTCTCTCCTTTACCCTTGCCCATCTATGACCAGTCACTATAAAAATTTAATACAAATAAGGTATTTCGCCAAACTCCTTACATCATGGCCTCTTCGTGCAAGTTCCTCGGCGATCTTTTTCAGTGCAAAGTAGTGACTTCTCGAGTTGTATGGAATAGCAAGAAACTTGGACCCATAGGCACTGCAAATGGAAACACTGAGCACTAGAAAGAGGCGTATTATCTGCATTTTCCCTCCTTTTTCTTCGTCGTTCTCCTCAAAGTATTCCTTCTCTGATTTCTAGATACTCCACAGGGATCCCATTAAATATAACACAGGTAACCCATAGATCCAACTATCGTCTACTGATACTAATGATTTTCAGTTACATAAAAGATTTCCGATTTAACGGCCCAAATGCAAAATATCCTGGAGCAGTAAAAAACACTTTTTCTTTAAAAGTGACGAAACCGAATGCTCTGTATTGATTATGGTATGCGCATGCCCAACATAATTAATGCCTCCCACATGGACTAAAGCGACAAAGAACAACTAGTTCTGAGAGAAACACAGCGATTGTCTAGGAGCCGACTAACCTCTCCCTTTAGGCTTCGGCCGAGCTCCCTGATTAGTCATTGGATAGCGGTGTTGGAGCCGAAATCTCCAGCTGACCCGTAAATGGTTTCGCCCTGCCATACGACGCTTCAGCAATCGATGTCTAGATGTATGGTCCCAATTAATAGTTAAAATGAAACTAAAATTCGGAATTCCAGGATCCACAATTCGGGCATAAGGGATTGCAGTTGAATATATTGTCTTTATGTCTTACGCTCATGCAAGCTATAGCAATATGCAAATTGACCAATTACCGTTACTGTTATGGACTGTTAAGCCTGTAAATCGGAAATCTCTATCTCTAAAAAAAATACTGTTCAGTTAAAGTCATCCTCTAGCATTATGATTTACAGTCTGATCAAATTTTGATTTTTTATATCAAAACCCTTCAAAAGGAGTCGCATAAATTTTTCTTTGGCGCTTTCTTTACCTCCCTGTTTCTTGTTTTAGGTATCTAACACAGTGATGCTAACGTATGGGCGTATCAGAGATTTTCCATCATTGGGGAAGGAGTGAGGGTCACTCGACCTTTTGCCTCAACAAATCATGACCCTTCCCTCCCCTCCCACGCAAAAAGAGACAACAGCTCGTTTTAACGGCATTAAATAATTTCTGCATTACTCTTTATGGATCGAGCCCTAACCGCAGCATTGACAGGCAATTATTGTGTTTTTTAAAAGCAGCTCAGTCCACATTTAGACAGTTTCCTAAAGATTATTTTTAATTTCACTAAAGAAGAAGAAGAACAAGAAGAAGAACAAGAAGGATTGATTGATTACGAACTGCCTCGTGTCGCTATGATCACCGGAATAAAGTTCGTGCAGGCTCTTTAAGTGGTATTTAGAAACTGGCTTCCGCAACGAAGTCCAAACAACTTTTAGCCGTGGGACACATTTGAGAAACGCAAAAAATATGCATGCTAGTTAGTGTAAAAACTCTTAATCGCGTGTTTTAAATCCATCGTTTCCTGAAATAAGATAGCGTTTTCATGGAAAAAAAAGAAAGAAAACTTATTCTATACCGATCACAAGGCACTACTCATAATTTATCCATTGTTTATCTCAGCCTGTAGTAATAGTTGGAGAGCTCAGATTATCAACCCCGCACTAAAGGCTTGACAACAGATTCTGATAGATCAAATCCTCCTGGTTAATGGTAGGTACGTTGTAAAGTTGTAATGTGGTATCACTTTCGAGTTAATTTTAACACTGATTCGAAAATACGACGTGGCAAAAAGAAAATCACTGCGCGATCACTCTTACGTGCTATCGAAGCGGTTGCCCTTAGAAACATAGAAGCTGTAGACACGTTCAAACTTTAATATTGACAAAGCTTTCATCGTTTCTCAGTCAAGTACAGAGCGTAGTATTGATTGTAGCTCAAGAAAGAAAAATTACTGGAACTGTCAAAACTCTGGAAGGCGTCATTGAAACCGCGTGTAAGAAGAGTGGGGGTCTGGAAGATATTTAGACTTTATGTTTAGAATTTCGCACAGAATGCGCCAGATTTAGAGAACTAGTGTACAGCCTCTTCTCATCTCCCCAGTCCTCAGCACTTGGACGGGCTAGAAGAATATCAAATCTTATCTAAACCTCACTGTCTAGCCTACCCATAACTACCCTCTAATGTTACTGTAGCCGCTTAGCAGTCAATTTCATGAAACGAATTATTGACCAGCCTTTTATTAGCCTAGCCTAGGATAACTTTAGTTAAAACCCAGGCGGTCGTCTTGACTCTGTGCAACAATTGTACAGGATTTATTAGCATGATCCCTTTTACTAATTGGTCGAATCAGGAAGTGTTATTCCATTGTTAAATGACCCTAACAAACTGTTATCGCCTCTTTGTGGACGGATTAAGGGGGTTCCACTTACCTAATCGTTAAGGCTTGGCACTTAGTTAACAGTCCTGTCAAAAATCTGTCAAGAGCTACATAAATGGACATTTTATCGATCACCGATCAGTGAAGTCGAGCAGTCCTCCTCTTACGATGCTTCAGGGGCATCTGTTTACGTGATATTCATGGATCTGTAATTATTGTTTATCTGGGGAGCGTTCATAATTTCTATATGTAGAGGGGGGGGCGTGATGATTTTGAGGGTGCCATGATTTTTCAGCATTAGATTTTTTTGGGGGGGAGGGGTAGAGGGGCTTTCCAAAATTTTCAAAAATAAGACAAGGAACAAGGGGGTCATGGTTTTTACTGTCGTTTACAGGATATCATATTAAGGGTAGATCAGAAAACTCACATTTAGGTTGCATTTATTATATAGCTGAGAGTGGGGGTCAGTTAATTGAAAGTTTTATATACTAAGAAAATTTTAGGATATCCAATTGTAACAAGAAAAAAATAATGTATCCCCCCAGGGAAGGCTTTAATAAAATTTTGCATCCCCCCCCCCCCCCCCCCCCCCCCCCCCACCAAAAAAAAAAACAAAAAAAAAAAAAAAAAAAAAGAAAGAAAGAAAGAAAGAAAGAAAGAAATCCATTAGCTGATAAGAACGAATTTTCAGATCCCCCTGAATTTCACCTGTCCACCCCCAGCCATGATACATAGTGAATGCAGCCTAAAATGGGAGAGGGCTTCCAGAAAATGTAAGGGGAAAAAAAATTAAACCAATCACAGTACTCTCTCTACATAAATCATTAACTCCCCCTTTACTGACATCTAAGTTTTGAGTATTCACAGTCGGACAGGGTAGAAGTGGGGAGGTCAAAATATAAAGAGGTATGAATTCGTTTTAATGTTGTTCGGCATCTATATAAAACGTAAACCTCCAAGATTATTAATGCGACTAAAGTGCGGTCAACGTACTTCAGCCAGACATTGTACAGTATACATAATTTCCGGGGTCTATTTCCTATTGGTTTCGCTTACGATCACTTTATATTTTCGGCGTTGAAAATCTGTTTGCTATTAATTAAAAGCCCCTTCATTTTGCATTCACTTGTTAATGGCAGAGTAAAATAGTATCTTAACAATAAAGGTATAAAATAATGACCAATTTTTGGGGGATAAAAATGGGGAAAAATGAAATTGAAAATAAAAGAGGAATAAGATCGATTGAAGGCGCGGATTAATTATTCGGGTTTACGTTGTCTTGCAAAGGATTGTGGGTTGGTCGGCCATGACGCGTGACGTCAGTGTTTGGCTTTCTCGTTCCTCGTCCCACTGTATCATGATAGGGAGGCAAAACATTCACACTACAAGTTCATGAAAAGCCCTGTCATTTCTAAATAGCCGGCCACCGGAACCTGAAAATACCCAAACTAGCTAGATTGGACATTAAACTAGTCGTTGTGCTGGGCTGAGCCAATGTTTCGGTGCTTGCTTCCTTGGCGTTGTAACCGCCAAGTGGACTCTCTTGATCGCAGTCACTGCAGCCTGAATTTTGTACCTGACGAAGTTTACCGGTATGAACGGTACTTGGAGGAGCTCTTTCTCGATGCTAACCAGATTAAAGACTTGCCCAGGGTAAGGCTGGAGCTTCCAGTGGCCTTTGTATTTAGCTTCGAAGCAATTCTAACTCACTGTTCATGTTTTTTTGCAGCCATTTTTTAGGTTATACAACATTAAGCGGTTAGGCATAAGCGATAATGAGATCGCTCGCTTGCCTCCCGAGATCGGCAACTTGGCGAGTCTACAGGAGTTTGACATCAGTAGAAATGGTAAGCGGAATGGCTTGTGAATGTCTGTTTGTTTTAGTCTTAGAGAGAGGTAAAAGAAACCCTTCGGATCTTGCCCTTTGTGGCTTGGTTGACTGTTGTGATCGGCGTTTAAACATGTTAGCTTGTTGATCATATTTTCATTCAAGTTTCCAAGTGCCAGGGCCCTTAATTCACTTAGTATTTCCTATTTTCTGCAGATATATGCGATATACCAGAAAACATAAAGTACTGCAAGAGCCTAAAGTCACTGGATCTCAGCGGAAACCCTATTTCCAAGTAAGGCTTTGTTATCGTGCGCTCGTAGTTGGGGTCCTCGTAAATGATTTGCGATGGAGGCTCGTTGAGTCCAAATGCAAAGAACGGGCGATCGGCGCCAATTTTTAAGCCCAGGGCAATGCATAACCCCAATCAAACCCTCTCAATCATGTAAAGGTGCCTTATTTATTAGAATAATTCGTTGTCTACATTAATTTCGATGGCTGTGATTGTGGTTTTGCTCGAGATAGATACGCGCCCGAAATTGTGTCACATCCTTATAAAGGTATAGCCGAATGATCGGCATATTTTCAGCGTCCTAGTTTTTGAAAATTATTGACCAACTCCTCGAGGTATTTTCTCCGAGTTTCGTAGCATCGATGGCGTTTATTAATCGGGATTTGTTGATAAAATTAGTGACAAATTTCCCTCAACAACGCCCATCGCTTCCAATCTCTGTCAAATATCAGGAAATCTTCTTACTATCTTGCTCCAAATGGACAAAAACATTGGCTTATAAATGATAATTCCAGCTCAGAGTTTAGCATACAACTGAAATATCTGAAGTGGATGGTTGATTTACTCACTATTGCCCTTCAAACTTTGCTATATTTGACTTCTATGCAGTCGGTTTTGTCATATTTGTCTACTTTTGGAACGAAGATTCGAGTTTCTGATGGATTCGTATTCTATACTTCTAAGTAGACACACGAGACATTATCCAAATGCAAAATTGAATATAAAAATTGCAGTGGCATAACGATCACGGAGGAAAAGTAAACAATAGCTTTTTAAAACTTTGTTTTTCATATTCAACGAAATCCAACCAAATTTTCTTACTTATTTAATCATGGATTCTCTGTCTCGACTGAGAGAAGTAAGCAAAGCCTCTCTAAATCACATTTTGGTATTGATTTACAACTCTAAAAACATCATCACGATTTGTTTTATAACAGAGCTCTAGACTTTAACTACTCTTTTTGTGATGCTGCTAATGTTTGATTTACTAACGAATATTTAAATTGTATAAAAATATTGGATAGCAGCTCAAAGAAGTTGTTCTTTCGATCCTGGATTTCCTTCTATCGCGAATTTGCGTGACCAAATTACCTAAGCGTTACAATAAACAAACCGGGGATGTATGGAATTTTCGTCTTTGCCATCATAATACCCTAAAAATTGTAAAACAATAACACTAATACCGCTTACAACTCTCGAAGGACACTTTACAGACCTTATCCACTAATCTGACTTGGAACAAGTTTTCTAAGATTTTAAAATTGAATTTCTTTGCCTATAATTTCCACATTCCTTGCAATCATCTGGAATTCTAACCTTTATGAACCATTTACTAACTACACGAAAATAAGTTAAAACTTTTTTGACCAGGCCAACACCTTCTACTTTAATTCCATAAATGAAAATTTTAATTTATGAGCTGTCGTAATTATGGTTTTGGTTGTTTTGTGTGTTTTATATCTGTGAAATAATCTCCCAAGTGCATAGTGTCAATATGTCTTATTTTGTACTAAGGGAACTAGACATGTCTTTATTCAGCCAAGTCAATTTTCTTTCAAACAATCAGCTAGCCATTTTCTGCCATTCACTTGCTAATTGTGCAATTCATTCAATTGGGTGTGAATGATTTTAGGAATAAGAAAAATATTTTCTGAATTTTGCATGCTCATTCGCACACATTCCTCTTCAAAAAGGAATTCAATGAAAGCATTTGATCATTGCTTAAGTAAATTTATTATGAAGACTTCCAAAAAGTTTTTCAAATGTTCAATTATTTACACAGAATTGCATTACTGTTATCCATGTTTCAGCATCATTGTAATAATATTATTTTAATGCTATTTGATATTACATTTATTTAGCCAAACCTAAATGTTTTTACTAGCTTCAGACAAGCATTACATAATTTAACTGTTAAAAGGATTTATTAGAAATTTTAGATGATATTAATTTTATACTGGGATCCTATCAGTTTGCAGTATTTTTAATTGATATTTATGTTCATTATAGATTAATTCCATTAACCTATATTGATTTTTCCCAATATAAGCATCAGCATCAGCAGAATGTCCACATGTAAATGCTCAAATTTTCAGTCTGGTTTTCTTCAGGAAACATTTATTCAATTTATTAATTTCTTTTACTTGGAGTTATTATTTTCATAATAATATAATTATAGTAGCATTGAGGCTAGTTAAGATGTGCAATTTGATTATTATTGTTATTATTATTATTGTTTATTATTATTGTTTATATTATCAATATTCATTGGTTTATTTAGCATTATTTTTGTCAAAAGTCAATAACCCTCTTTACTTTGGGTATAATGCTTACTTATTTCAGACCACATGTCATTCCCTTGGATTTTATTTCTTTGTTTCTGGAAAATGCTTGAGAAGATACGTTAATATGGATGAGCATCAAACAAAGAATCGCATTCGCAAGAGGATAAGTGGTCTGAAATGGGAAATCATTACGTTTGAAATAGAGCTGGTCTAGGCATGAAAATGAAAGATTATCATGTGCTCTCCCTCCTGTTTCCTAAGCACATCTTCAATATTATATTATATATTTTTTTTGTTCCAATCTTTATTTCATGTTTGAAAAATGATCTTCACCATTTTAACATCATGTAATAACAAGTGAGATTTGATTGCTCAAGTTTAGTTTTATTAGTTTCAGTTTTCAGTGCTATTCACTGGCAGAATTTTGTTTTTTACCTGTAATTCAATTCATTTAGAATCTGTGTATCCAATTTTTTTTCTTATTAATGCACTTTTCCTTAAGCTGGTTTTGATAATCATCAAATTTCAAATTTTGATTGCTATGTTCATGACAAAAGCTTACTAGTACACTTAAGGTAATTAAAAAATCTGTGTATAAACCAAGCTAAGCTATGAGAAAAGGAAATATAGGCTGAGACATTGATGATAAATTGCTATCACCTGTCTGTAAAAATGATAATTTAAAGGGCATCCACTGTTAAGGAATGTTAAATGGGTCATAGTGTAAATATGAGATAGAAACTGAAACAATCACTAACTAACCAAATAAACCCGTATACACCTACCGTATTTGCCAGTGTATAAGTTGACCTTTTAACACCTAAAATAGACCCTAAAAAATCAACCTCGACTTATACACCGAGTATGAAAGTTGACATACTGATTCATAGCTCAGGTTCCAAGCAAAAACATTGGTTTCAGTTTTAGAAATGATCATTTTTGTTTGGATAAGCGTTCATATAAAATTTCTTTCCAGTATAAAGCATATAATTTCCTCTGAAAAAAGCTGATAACGGCTAGAATCGAAGCAATCTTAAACCTTCAACATGACATAACCTAAGCGCTTTAGTTTTTGTCTTTTTCTTCTCCTAAATTAAACTTTCTTGGAATTTATTTTATCGTATCCGAAATAGAGTGAACTAAATGATGTGTAGTATACCAAAAAACCAAAGTTCAAAGTCATCTGAATGCGTTTTTTATCTAAAAATCCAGTAGGTGTTTTTTACCTTGTTACATCTCAGTGAATTCAAGGCGCTGAACTTTCACCAATTCACAAGTGCATAAAAACATTCTAAAAAACTATAAAGGTGTCTTTATCGGTAGCTCTCTCTTTTTAACTTTCTTTTAACTCAGAAAGTTTAACTTGTCATTCTTTCCCATGGGAAAAAGATTTCAAAGCACTTTCCAACTACGATCGGCTTAGGTTAGAATATGCAAACTCTGTCTGGTACCCATATCTCCAAAAGGACAAACATCAGCTTGATATGGTGCAATGTAGTGCAGCCAGAGTCTGCTTTAATAATTATTTAAGAGAACTGGGGGTTGTAACATATGTTGAGTGAGTTGGAGTGGCCATCCCTTGAGGGCAGGCAGACTCTCTCTCGAATGTCTATGTTCCATCGAGTTGTTTATGGAACCATGGGCATCGAGAGAGAGCCCTTTTTTATTCCTTTGGCCCGGGCTTCAAGGAATGGCAACTCCAAGCGATTTTTGAGACCCCATTCAAACTGTAACCAACACGC
>WUAP02130499.1:0-13960 GCA_015163945.2 Stichodactyla helianthus | reverse complement strand
GGGTCACGTGACTGTCAACAAGTCAAATGGATGGTAGCAACATCTGAATGGATCAAGTACCATACAAGGAACTATGATCGCTATCGTTTTAATCAAAAGGACGGAACAGTTCCATATCATGAACTTGGTAACGTTAATAACAAGGGAATCAAGATGTATTACTGCTATTATCAAAGTAAGTTGGAATAACTACAGCTGATTATGTCTTAATTTAACTATTAGACCTCCTAATTATCATAGTTCAAAATTATTGAAAGTATCATAGTAGTCTTATAATTATAATCAGCCCGTTGTTGCTGTTGTTGCGGTTTTCACTGAAATAATTTGAAAATGACTTTTTCAAGGTTGTAACTACACTCTAACAGAAACAGAAGGTGTTTTCCAGTCCCCTGGCTTTCCTGGTAAATACCCGGATGGACAGCTGTGCTCTTGGAGGATCATGGTCCCTGCTAATCACGTCATACACGTTCACTTCACGAACTTCTCTTTGTATCAGAATGATGGAAAAGATAATTTGACACTTTACACAAACGTTAGTGGAGTGTTTGAATCAAATGCCACGTTTCATGGCAACAGGCTTCCGTTTACGATAAAGTCGACAAGTGATTTGCTTTTCACGTTTCTTACAAATAATCAAGGCAGCAGCAGTGGATTTAGAGCAAAATACATCATATTTTTGCCGAAAGGTAAGTCAAATAATAGACGACCGTGAACATTTTCATGAAACGTTCACATATCACACTCAGTTCTATAGAAACAAGAGCCAAAAAGGCTTCTCGCTCTGGCCACTTTGATGAGAATTCTTAATTACTTTTGATTTAGAGCAGTTTTAAATAATAGCTGGAAGTCTACGTAGCTCATTGAATACTTTATATATACAAAGCTTGGCACATAAATATGAATTTTGAGCTAGTTTGATGTGATTTTGAAGCTTTAGGAACACATTGTTTGAATGAATTTGATATTTTGGCAATGGACTATTTATGCTAGACATAGTGCTAAAGTTTTTTGTGTCAGATATATCTTCTGCTTTTCACAACAGCGTTGAGTCTTAGTAAGTGTATTTTTACCTTGCATAACAAGACTATTTGAAAGGCGAAAAACTTAGTAAAAACGCTATACTTATAAAAGCAAATAAGATAATATGAATCTCATGGATTGTAGCAAGCGTTAAAAGATAGAAACAACAACTAACAAAGAGATCAAAACGCTATTTTTAGCAATATTACCTTCAATTCTCAAGTCGCTGACGGAAGAAATGCATCCAGGACGCCAAGAGCAACGCTATGTGACTAATACGACTGATTTACGAAATATGCACGAAGGCCCAGGAAAAAAATAATTATCGCAATCGACAATCTTCGTGACAGTTCGTCCCGATTCCCGTGATCCCGACAATATGCGAAGAATTGCCGATACGGTCGTGCCGTTGATCGTGCACCCTCGTGAAGTGTTCGTAACTTGCGAGGGCTCGCCGGCCCGTTTCTGAACTTCCGAACGGTTGAGCTGTAAAACCAAGCTATTGGCCCTCCGGGCCAGAGCAATAAGTCTGGTTTGAATAAATAATGACGACACAGCATTCATTTCGGTCGACAGCTTCTTGGTTATTGCATTCAACCCGGACAACAATCATTGGAATAGGTACACCTATTTCAAAAAACATTGTCACAGCCAAAGGCAACAAGCCAAGTCTGCAAGACAGTAATTCAGTAGTCCATCCATTTAGATGCGATCATTTAAGTCTTTTACAATGGCAGGCCTCTATGCTTTCCAAGTTTAAGTGTGTGTTCGAAAACTCAGCTAATAGCTGACAACTTACATTTGCTCCTGGTGTCGCTTGTTGGTTAATGCTGTGACAACGTTTCTTGAAATAAGTGTATACACTCTTGGTTGAAGATAAATAGTTTAATTTATAATTTTGGCCAAAACCAACATCGAACTTTTAGAATTAATAGAGTTGTTTTGTATAACCTTAGAACCGCAAACTACGACCAAAAATCCTAAGCCTGTTACTTCCAGTTCTATACCAACAAAGTCATTAACCACCATGGCGAGTAAAAACCAATCCTCTAATGGAACCTATCATGGCACTTTCAATAATTCACCTGCTAATGAATGTGATGGGACTGGGACGACTATTGCAGTGGTGATACCGCTGATCTGTTTGACTTTCGTCGTTGTCATCGCTGTTGTCATTTTCTACCGATGGAGGTAAGGAAACATTTTGCTTTAGTGATGGTAATTATATAACTTCATTTTCTATTTATAATTCGTTAATTTTTTTTCTTTCGGTCCGTCTTCCTTCCTTAAAATAAAGCCGATATACAGCTATTTCAAAAAAGATTAATTTGACGGGGCGTGAACGGCATGACTGAAAGAATCTGTGGACCAACAAGAATTTCTTCATATTCATTTCTTAAATACCTAAGCCATGCATTGCCGGCTGAAGATCTTCGCTGAATGGTGTAGCATTGCATTTCGTCAGTTCGCGTAGCGCTGTGATTTAGATTTTTGATTCATTTCCCCTCTCACCATAGAAGTAAAAAACTTTTGATGATAATCGAATGATAATTGAAATGTTTCTGTGATTTCGACAGATCAAAAGACACAAAATGTAATAAATGCAACGAAAGGTATGGAAATTATAAAGTAATTAATATGCAATTATTTATTGTAAATTATGTTAAATCCAGCATGATATTTATCTGGGATAAACACGGAGGTTTTGCTCACCAAGAGTACTTATAATATTCTATGTTTTGTTTTTAAAGTAGGTTTATCAATGAAAATGCATTTAATCCAACATATGAAGAGTAAGTAGAACCACAATTGATATCTTTTGCAAAGTTTTGAAATACTTAACTACTGAATGCAAAATTTGACTGTGAACAATATATACAGACGCGTTTTTTGGTCTTTTCCCTTTTTCCTTCTCATCTTCTTTTGTCTTTTTCATTTTGTTTTAAGTTTACTCAAAATCAGAATAATTTTACTCTTCTGATTATTTAAAGTATTGTTAAATTAACTCCCTTTATTAGTGGAATAAGTCAACGTACAAGTACAGCAACCATGAATACAACAATGGGTGCAGGTGATAACGAGGGGCGAATGTACCAATCACTTTCACGTGACCAGCAACCTGAGTACGAGTCCCCTGACTACCCAAAACAGAACGGTACAGCTGACCCATATATGGACCCTGGATGCCCGGAGTACCATGAGCTGGAGCCCATGGATAATAATGTCTCTGACGTGGTGTACGATGTGTTAGAGGGACCAGAGCCTAATAATGGACCATCATCATATGACCAAACCTATCAGGCATTGAACCAACAAACTACCCATAATCCCTTGTACCAATCTGCAAAACCCGCTACCATGGAAATGCACAATCGGCTATACGTAGACAGGTAAAACCTTATTCTGTGTCTATGTACGAGGTTTGAAGTCGATGAAATGTTGAGTACGATCAACTCATACCAGCAAATTTATTCATCCTGTTTCGCGGATAAACGATGAAGTCGTGTCATCGTTTCATAGTGACACATGCTGCAGTCCAATAAACGCACCAAAAAACAAAACAAAACAAAACAAAACAGGACAGAATAAAACAGAACAAAACAGAACAAAACAAAACAAAACAAAACAGAACAAAACAAAACAAAACAAAACAAAACAGAACAGAACAAAACAAAACAAAACAGAACAGAACAAAACAAAAGCAAAATAAACAAACAAACAAACAAACAAAAAGGAGTTTGCACGCATGCACAAGCAATACTCAAGCCGAGAAAGCAATAGACCTCATTCACTTGGGCGTAATGTTTTTCATTACAGGCCTCTTGGGAATTAGATTTTTTGTGTTAAGCTCATCCATGTCAAAGTGTATCTTTTCAAACGTTACCATTAAACAAAGGAAGAAAGCTCCAAAGGAATGACATGTGACCTGTAATGGTGTGTTGAGCCGTCTGTTTGTACTCTGTGAGAGAAAAGTCTTTGATCAGTTTTTTTTTCCTTTCCTTTTCTTTCTTTTTTAGTGTCGCTTGAGTTCAAGAGAAATAGCTCAGCTGTGAAACACGTTTAAAAAAGAAAAGGTTGCGATTTCAGGGCAAGTGGGAAATTGCACTCAGATATATGTATAAGCAAGGCATCTGCATCTACTGTCCATACATTAGTGCATGCGCACAATTGTAATTAAATGTTATTATTAACGAGCTCTATCCATTGTAGTTACTTTTTAAGGACGTTCGCGGTCAAATGAAGTTGCATTGAGAATTCCTTGATTTTCTTTCTGAACATACTACGTTATATACTTGTTCAAAAAAATTAAATAAAATGTGCAGGGGGTCACCGTATTCATTTCTTTGCTATATGTGCCGTCAAAATAAGACCCCCCCCCCCAGAAGAAAATACGCGCGCTTTAGCGAAATATAACGCATCGGCATAAACACATCGAGAACAAATGCTGAAAATAAACTAAAGGCAACAAAAAGCTAACGGAACATGAACACTGTTATCCTTCACATTTCTGACAAAAAGTCATGTTTGAAGAAGCAAGTACAAAGCATTTATGAGGCTTTTTATCCGCGCGGTTCAACTAAATTGTATAGAATTGGAATCAATGTAGAGGTGTTTTTTTCTCTCTTAAATTACTATGGATGTTGATAATAACTGAGTTTAAAGAAGAAAAAAATTGGAGTTCACCGTATTCGTTTCCAAGAAACTTTGAATTTGATCGCATTTGTTACGTAAACAAAATCATCCAGGTGTTCCTTGCTCATTCGGAAAAAAAAAAAAAAAAAAAAAAAAAAAACTCGAGCGCGAGCGCAGAAAGGATGCGCGGAAACGATGCCCGCGAACGTCCTTAATACTTTGTAATACATTCTGGGTTTCCAAATCTTCGAATAATGAATTTTGCAGCGCAGAATGGGCAGATTAACATTAAGAATCTCAAAAGATTAAAAGAGTCTGATCTAATCCAGAGATATTAGTTCTAACACTCTTGAAATTCTGGAACTGAAGTATACTGAAGTCATGGTGTTTGACAAACTGATATAGATAAATGATGTGACAAGTTTGTTTCAGCGAAACTAGTACTGCAAGAGGAAATGAGGTAAGAGAAAGAATCCCTGGTACTGGATTCTTTACCCATCATATCAGCCCTTCGTTCTATTTTTAGGTTGGTATTTATTTTGAGAATGGAACATGATTGGTCAGATTGTATGAGGCAAGGTCCCACAGCCAATCACACAAGTAGGTCTTGTTCTAAAAATAGAACGAAGAAATGATATGATGGGGTACCAGGGATCCTTCTCTTACCTCATTTTCTCTTGAGTACTGATATTGCTAAGACACTCATGGAAATATGTAACAGTTTCGTTTGAAGTGATTATGCATTCATTGGATAGTAAATTGTATTTCCCGAAAAGTGTATTACGATAAGAGAAAAAGTGTGAAAAGTGTATTACGATAAGAGAAAAAGGCAATCCGGTTGAATGCCACACTGTAAGGAACCACGTTTATTGATGATGATAGGTAGGAGGGGCTGGATTGCTTAACGTTGAAACAATCTGCAATGTCAATCTCACTCCTTCCCCCTCCCCCCTCCGTGCAAAACGTTTGAAGAAGATATTTTTAGATCCCCTTAATAGTTAGTGAAAAGTTCGCGGTACGAACACGGTCGTATATTAAAATTATAAAAAACATCTCGGTCGCGACAAGACACGGTTACGGCACTGTCCGAGCTTTTCCTACTCACTAAAAGTACTCCATGCCCCCCACACACGTTACTAGACCCATACACTTCTTGTCAAAATATATCAGGTCCCCTGCTCTTCTTACTCCCTTCCTCCATAAATAATGAATGGTCCCTAAGCCGTAACTTTATCTAGTTGGTATCTTCTATAGGTGGACGTAATGTTTAAGGTGAAATTTACCACGCACATCAAAATGAAACACGTTAAAGAAATCTGGGTATCACTGAGCTCGCGAGCTGTTCCTGATCGTCCCTGATTATTTAATGACGACTTGACCCACCCACCCCTCCCCAAATTTCCTAAACTCTTTGTACCAACGTCTAAAGCCTGTTACTATAGCAACGCGAAATCATATGATGTTTGAATGATGAACGCTGAAAATTTCGCGATCCACAACAAAGTCGTAGACCGTACTCATGAAGCGTTAACTTCACGCACTGTAAAATCTCTTCAGGGTTTCTATTGTATCAAAGAAAAAGTTCTAGAATCGATCTACAAAACAAGCTCTGTAGGAAAAGGGACCCACATGCAGTAAAGGTGCTGTTACATTAGGCAAGTTTCCTTGCAGCTTGTCTCGTTACACGAGACATTGCACGAGACATTGCCCAGTATAACATACCAAAAATGTCAATAAAAAGCCGGTACACACTAAGGGTTTTGCTTCTGGGGCATAGTCCAGTGTCATTTTGCACAACCAGTACACACGAAGGAACATGATGCGAGAGAGCATGTTCAAATTTGTTCAATTTCCCCCGGAGCTTGCCCAAATATACACCAGTTTAATATCACGGAGCATTATTTATATAGATATCAATGAAATACCAGTATTTCTCCTGTTTCTAAAACTTTGTACACAGTGAAGATATCATTTTTATCCTTCACATGTGAAGATATCACCGTTGCCATGACTACCCTAGTATCAACCAAATCACAAATAGCTTTAAAATTCTTCCTTGATCCTGGATATTTCATCAATGTTTATAAAATAAACAGAACTGATTACATGGTCGCTTGGAGATACGAATTTTATCTTATCGTGTTTAATATCTCTCACTCGTTCGCTGCGCTCACTCGTGAGAGATATCATCAACACTCGAAGATAAAATTCGAATCTCCGCGTGCCCATGTAATATCCTCTATTTAAAGTTATTATCCGTTATTATTATTATTATAACAAATGTTATACCTAATCAAAATTAAGGCAAGTAATTGTTATTTAGAATGAGCTATCTTTATAATTTGTCATACTGTGTGAATGTAATATACCTTGAACAATCATTCAACAAATCAAATCAAAGACGTTTTGAACTTTAAAAACCAAAGAGGATCAATTGGAATTTTATGTATCAAATTTCTGCACCAGTTTTGTCGTGATTATAGATTATTGTATTGATTATTAAACTAAAATTAAACTATTGTTGATTAGAAATTTCATACTGTGAACCTAGCTGATGTGCAGGTTTGTTTCTGTGAAACGAAAGCTGATACTGCCGAGAAAATCATGGAAATATATAGCAGTTTCGCAAGTGATTCTGCATTAGCGTCACTAGTGAATGATGACTAGAACGTTTCATAAAAGCTCTTTACGATGAGGGGACTTATAATGTAACCCTTACTTCCTCTTTCATTTTCTGTATCTATTCATCACTTAGGATCCCACATATGTATCATACAAAGTTTGTTTCCTTGTGCAATCGCAAACGTGCAAGAAAAACATTCTTCTGTATGGTTGACCGCGTGCAAATATCTTGGGGGAGGGGAGGAGAGAGGAGGGGAGAGGAGGCAGCCTTCGCTTCAATTTTGATAGAAGCCAAAAAAAAAAAAAAAAAAAAAAAAAAAAAAAATCCTTTTTCCATATTTTTGGCAGTTTATTTTAATAGTCTATATTCAAATGTACTGAGGCCAAACCCATAAGAGTAGACTTCCGCTAGAACTATCCAGTGTAAAACCCCTCCTCCCTCCTCCCCCCAGCTTGTGACCCGCTGATGTCAGCACGTCACGTCACAAAATACTGATTAACAAGAAAATACAGTTTAAAACAGTTGATCATCATTTAGTGTGATATCATGCCCTGTGTTTGGTGTTCAGTTCTTGCCATTCTTTTTCTACAAGCTGTCAATGGCATAAGTAAGTATTCACCTATGACTTTATGTAGCAACATTTTGCACGAAGATCTGATTCCAACATTTAGTCACACTCAGTGTGGGTAATATCGATGGCAACATAAATCGGATAAACTAAATGCTTATTTCGTATTTCCGCATTGAAACACATAATGATTGCTTGATTCAAAAGATATCATGGTTTTGATCTATTTAATTTATATTCTTGTACTCCTACTTTTGTGGTGGACTTCTGTTGAATTTCTGCATGATAGTGTCGTCATTGGGCATTGATTATTAGAATTTCATCCGACATGTCAAAACAAGAATTTGTAATGATCCGTCTAAACTGACTTGGCACTATATTAAGTAGTTCCAAGGAAATTCTTAATTAATTGCATTTAACGTTAAATACCTAGATAAAAAGTCTTCTGGTTATGCATTTTATAATTCAGTTAAATAATTGACTTTTCAAGTTGTTAATCATGAAAATTTTTTTATCAGTTTTCTAATGTTAGAGGTCGGAGTTTTTCCTCCCTCTGGGATTAGTAGTCGTTGAACAAGGGTCATGCGATGGGTCTGTCAATGAGATAAGATGGTAACGGGGGGGCGAAATAATTAGAATTAATATAAGAAGAGTTAAAGCAGGGAGGAAGATCCCATCTTTGCACCAATCCTCCCTTTTCACTTGGATGCTGCTGCTTTTTAATGTGTTTCCCATTCTGTAGCCTGGCCAGCGGGTAAGTATGCCTTACTCAAGCCTACTACCGGATGTCCTGATGGATGGCAAGACAAAGGATGGCTTCTCCAGGATACAGAAGACAACAACCCAAGGAACAACAGATCGGAGATCTTAAATATTGATGGATATGTTTCACCGAGTTACGTCATAAGATCGTTCTGTGTAAAAACCATTACAGGAACAGGATCTAACTGGCCAGAAGGTAGAAAATTACAATAGCCTTTTGGTGCTCTTTGTTGTTGTTAACAGTTGCTGTTGTTACTTTGCTGTTTCCCTTTTTCCTTTTTTTCCCCCCTTTTTCTTCCCTTCCTTTAATATTTTTATATTTTAAAAGCCTTGAATTAAGGAAAAAAGTTTGTCGTTTGTTTTTTTTTTTTTTTAGGAAGATTTTGCATGTACCGAAAATATGGAGAACGCCGAGTGGCATCTGGAACGAGAAGTGGATGGATTCAAATGGAGGACGAGAGATCTCCTAATAAGGATACAATTATATACGTAGCTCAAAACACATGGATAATGCATTGGTACGACAAAAGACATCTTAGACTATACTTTCAGTGCAAGAGAGACGGGAAAACTAAAGTTCCAATCGAGTTACCAATAACTAAACCCTTTTATCTGCTTCCTTATGGGTCACGTGACTGCCAACAAGTCAAATGGATGGTAGCAACATCTGAATGGATCAAGTACGACCTTAACAACCCAAGTGTTATCACCTCTGTGGGAACAAAACCATTTTTTAGCATTACTAAAGATAGCAGAAATAATAAAGATATCACAATGTATTACTGCTACTACCGAAGTAAGTGCTGAATAATTACGTTTAAACTCTTTCATCTATTTTTTTGTCCCACAATCTCGGAAGGCTTTTCGCTCATGTGACGGTTAATTTCATATTCCAATATATTTCCCATCTAACATGATGCTCAACCCATCCACTTTTACGAGGAATATGGGGAGAGGGCGAATAACTGACGTTGGAAATAATATATTATTTTATAGATATCGATGAAATGCCAGGATTTCTCCTGTTTCTAAAACTTCGTACACAGTGAAGATATCATTTTTATCTTTCACATGTGAAGATATCACCGTTGCCATGACTACCCTTGTGTCAACCAATCACAAATGGCCTTAAAATTCTTCCCTGATCCTACATATTTCATCGATATTTATAAAATAAACAGAATATTACATGGTCACTTGGAGATACGAACTTTATCTTCTCGTGTTGAATATCTCTAACTCGTTCGCTGCGCTCACTCGTGAGAGATATCATCAACACTCGAAGATAAAATTCGTATTCCGCGCGCCCGTGTAATATCCTCTATATCCTTTTTATAAAACAAGCTCTGTAGGAAAAGGGACCCACGTGCAGTAAAAGTGCTGTTACATTACGATGAGGGGACTTATAATGTAATCCTTACTTCCTCTTTCATTTTCTGTATCTATTCATCACTTAGGATCCCACATATATCATGCAAAGTTTGTTTCCTGTGTCATCACAAACGTGCAAGAAAAACATTCTTCTGTATGGTTGACCGCGTGCAAATATGTTACATTAGGCAAGTTTCCTTGCAGCTTGTCTCGTAATTTTGTTGCAAAAGTCACACGAGACATTGCCTAGTATAACATACCAAAATTGTCAAAAGGCCGGTACACACTAAGGGTTTTGCTCCTGGGGCATAGTCCAGTGTCGTTTTGCACAACCAGTACACACGAAGGAACGTGATGCGAGAGAGCATTTTCAAATTTGTTCAATTTGCCCCTAGAGCTTGCCCAAATATACCAGTTGAATATCACGGAGCATTATTATCCGTTGTTATTATTATTATAATACTCATGAATAATTAATGAGGCCAAAACAATAGAAAATCATAAGCGTGGAGGAGTCTGTATATCTGATAGAGATTCGTCCTGATTTGCCTGCGGCTCGAGCTTGTATATCCCATACAGATCGGCCGCCCATATTGTATACATTACTAATAAATGTTATACATAATCAATGACAAGTAATTATTATTTAGAATGAGCTATCTTCGAATTATTGCACAGTTTTGTATCCTGTAAGCTCATAGATCAAATTTCCAGAATCGAGGAAATTCAAGGAAATTCAAGCCGCATCCGGATCCCTGCGCTCACGCGTGAGATCATCAACACTCTAAGATAAAATTCGTATCTCCGCGCGCCCATGTAATATTCTCTATGAATACTGGAAAAGAACTGGAACTTGTAAAGAGGGAGAGAACAACACGTGAAGCTAATGCATGATACACTATTTGAGAACTAAACGCACAACTTAATACTATTTATTTCAGGCTGTAACTACACTATGACAGACAAGAAAGGTGTTTTCCAGTCCCCTGGCTTTCCTGGTAAATACTCGGATGGACAGCTGTGCTCGTGGAGGATCATGGTACCTGCTAATCACAGTGTACGAATCTACTTTACGAATTTCTCTTTGTTTGAAAACGGCGAAAAAGACTATTTAACATATGCCAAAAAGGTTGGTGGCAGTTTTTATTTTAATAAGACTTTCTATGGTTACAAGCAGCCATTTACCGTTACGACGAAAGCGATGTGCTTTTCCAGTTTTTAACAAATGAAGAAGATAACAGTACTGGATTCAGAGCAGAATACGCTGTATCACTGGAAAAATCAGGTAGTATGCTTTTAAATTCTTTAACATTAAAAATAACCTCATTATATTTGGAAAGCATCTTGGCAGAGATATGAAATGCGCTATGTGTAACCTGAGCGCATCATTGGCTAGTCGTATTATATAGGTTTTAGGGTGTTTCTTCAAGCCTAAAAACTCGGATAAGAAATCCTACTGTACTGACCGTGAGGTAGCTTGCAATGGTTGCGCAGTATATAGTGAATGCTTGTGAATTATTCTCAGAATCGACACAAGCCCCGTCTACCACGGGTACTTTTCGTCCATCCACCACTTTGAATACAAACACTATGACAGGAAGCCCCGATGCGATGACAATACCGACAACAAAGAGCAAAAACCAGCCCAATAATAGTTCCACTAACACCTTTAAGAAATCACGTGTAAGTGAATGTGATGGAGCTGAGACAACCCTTATTACAACGCTAATACCGCTGGTCTGTTTGGCTGTCGTCTTTGTCGTCATTACTGGCATTTTCTATAGATGGAGGTAAGGTTACATTCATTATGTATGGCTGAGAGAGAGGGGATGGGAGCAGGTGATATTTTTCTATACTAGGAAAATTTTAATGATCCTTCCTTGTAATAAGGGAAAAATTATGTATCCCCCCGCAGAAAAGCTTTAAGAGTGTTATATATTGCATCCCACCCTCAATGTCCAAAAAAAAATTGAAATCCCCCAATTAACTGATAAGAAAATTTGATCCCTCCCTGAATTTCACCTGGACCCCCTCAGCCATACATAATGAATGCAACCTAAAGAATAATTCTTTATAATGATTTCAGAATTGTTCCCAAAATAAAGTTGTAATACAGTAGCTTCTTGGTTCTTTGCACTCGAGTCAGTACTTTCACAACAGCTTAATAGACCTTATGCAATGTTTTCCCAATTCAGACCTCTTGGGAATACGATTCTTTGTTTGAGGTTTATCCATATTAATGCATCGTATCAAGCGTTACCATTAAACAAAGGAAAAAGTTCCAAAGGAATGACACGTGACCTGTAACGGGAAAACAAATACGAATAAGGTCTATCCTTTAACAACTTTCTCACTTCAATTCTTATCATTTTAATCATGCCAGATCAAAGCAAATGAAATGTGAAAAATGTGCATCATCAAGATATGAAAAAGTACAGCTAATGCTTGAAGTAGATTTGGAATTTAAAGAACTCTCTGCATGTTATCTTTTCCTTTTTGTCATCTTGTTCAAAATGATTGGAAGAGAGCCATCGACCCAGAACCCTCTCTATTTTAGAGCTGACTTCGTATACCTGTAAAAAGCTCGCGGCACGAAAACGCTGGTGTAACCGTCAAGGCACGGCAAGGCACTTCAAACCTCTAGAAAACATCACGGTCGCGTCAAGGCACGCTTACGGGCACCGACCGTGCGGCGAGCTTATCACAGTCATACGAAATCTGCTCTATGGCCCTATTTACTCCTCTATATGTAGCATGACAGATCCATATTTTCATGTTTAATTTAGACACCATTCAGATGTAGAATCTAATGCAAATTAGTTAAACCTTTTGTTTCATTATCTCATGTTTACATTGAATTCGGCAGGGCAAAAGTTCGACGTCTGAACTGGGCCTTATGTCCCTAGCCATGAACACCAATCGTGTGCTCTAGTTAGAGTATTTTCTGTTTATGGTGTTAATATTTTTATTTTTAACATAGATATACTAAAGAAGATGCAATGAATCCAACCTACGACACGTAAGTTAAGATATATTATACTGTTAAGATGCTACAGTGATGGTTTCAGTTTTGGAATATCTTTTTCGAAAGTTTATTAACTTTCATTGTCAGCTGTTATTTATAACTTTATTCTATAGAGGACAAATTCCAGTAAGTCAACGCATAAGCACAGCTACAATGAATACATTATTGGTGGCAGATGAAAAGGACGGCCGAATATACCAATCACTATCACGTGACCAGCAACCTGAGTACGAGTTCCCTGACTACCCAAAACAGAACGGTACAGCTGACCCATATATGGACCCTGGATGCCTGGAGTACCATGAGCTGGAGCCCATGGATAATAATGTCTCTGACGTGGTGTACGATGTGTTAGAGGGACCAGATCCTAATAATGGACCATCATATGACCAAACCTATCAGGCATTGAACCAACAAACTACCCATAATCCCTTGTACCAATCTGCAAACCCCGCTACCATGGTAACGCACAATCGACTATACGTAGACAGGTAAAACCTTATTTTTCACTCTTTTGTGAGATTTGATTGAATTGATGAATATTTGAGGACAACTAGTCATATTATCAGATTAAGAATGCCATTGTACGTTGGCGTATCCATATTGCAGATTATAGTTTCAACCACGTTAAAATTTATTTGATACGCTCGGAGTATTAGATAAATTTTAACGTGGCTGAAACTATAATCTGCAATAATCATATTATCATATTCAATTTACCTTGATAAATGGATAAACCGTGATTTCATTAGACTGCACTATACCTCACTATGACACAAAATGCTGAAACAGATTTACACGTTTTAAAAGGAGGACCTGAATTTTAACGATAATCTTTATAAAAGCAAAATCGGAGGCAAAATAGCAAGCAAGCAAGCAAGCGGGTCGCTGACTACCGGCTGAAGGACAACGTAGATTGGCTGAGAGAAGAATACAAAAGACGTCAAAACAATAGAAC
>WUAP02130488.1:0-13962 GCA_015163945.2 Stichodactyla helianthus | reverse complement strand
AATTTGAATAAGAAAGAAAATCCGTGAAGCATTCTGGTAGTAGAGGTCAAATGACGCCATCATGCAAACGTCCTATTTGTACACACGAGAGAGCATGCTGAGGGAGCTTGCCGTGGTGTGGTCATGATCCTGATATTTAACCAGTTTAATATCAGAGAGCGTGAGCCGGGGGCAAAATTCTGCTCCTGCCACAACCTTTTTTACATGAAATCTTTAGTACACACGAAGGAGCAAAACGACCCTGGAGCCTGCTCCTGGAGCAAAACCCTTAGTGTGTATAGGCTTTAACTCGGCCATTGTAAAATGCTTCTGAAATCATTGGATTAGGCCTCGAACTTTGCGGATCATTCAAAGAATTTTTAACTTGAAATGGTCATTTTGATAATTAGTTAATGTTTAATGATTAGCTATTATTGTGTTGCGATTTAGACAAATGGACAGTTTTTAAGATTTTATTTTTTTTAGTCATGAATTATGAGGCTGATTATGTTCGACACGCGCACTGAAGAATTCATGGAAAGATTTATTGTTCATTTAAACAGAAAGACCCAAAGGGGAGTCTTCGAATAACTATTTAGTTAAGATTACTTAGCAAGTTAAATATAAAAGGTGTTTTTCTTTCCACCTCTTATGTCCCTGCATTCGTGTTAATACCTTTATATTCACTATAGAACGTGTTTTTCCACGAGGCTAATGTGCTCTGGTGCCACGTGGGCTGCGTGTGGTACCTCGGGCGTCTGGAAATAATTGCAAAAACTCAATATGAAAAACTTTAATTGGTTTTATTTCTCGTAAAAACTTTGAAGCAATTTTTAATGCGGCTGAGTTGACAGTCATTTTAGCGGGCTACAAGTTGTGTTTGGCTTTTTGTTTTTTTAAATTGGAAAAAATTCGCTAGGTATGGTGAGAATTAAGAATCCCTGGATTTTATGTGGTGTAGCGAACTGGTTGAAAGTTAAGTGTCTGTTTACGTTTTTATTGAAGTTAACAACATTCGATCTTTTGATAATTTTCCCGCTTTTAAGGGACATTTTATCATCTTTATGATCTTGATAAACTTCCGCCAACTACCAATCTCGATTACGTGATCAATGGGACGACGATTGGACCACCTGAGATCACGTGGTCTCTATGCAGCCGTATTTGGCTTTTTAAGCTGGGTCAGTGAACGATGTTAGTGATATTGCACAGAGAAGAAGCGAACAGAACTGAATGGGTTGTTTGAGTGATGCATGGAAATTTAGTCAACTTGTTAACAATTTTAAATAAGGCGGGAAACGGTCACGTGATCTGCGCCGATGATATGAAATGTTTCTTACCTCCCAGAAATCTTTATCGTCAAACAGCTGATGCTCTTCTGGAGGCTCGAAGATACTCAGCTTTGCAATCAAACCTAGAAGATTAGAACAGAGCATAGTGGAAGAAAATTAGGATGTACGCACCTGAATAATTAGCCAATCGGCGAGCATTTTGTTCGTGGCTTAACTCGGAAAATGTAGAAAATCATTCATTTCATTCGATAAAAAGATTCACCCAAAATCTTCAAATAACTACTTTGTTGCTGTTGTTCGATGATATTTTGCTTTGACGAGAGATGATATAAATGGCTAGCAAAATTCTGGCACAGATCAAGAAAAACTGATGATTCGCTTGTCACCCGATGCAGTTCATGCAAGACACCTTAGCTTTATATGTATAAGATATCACGTGACCAATGGTCTGCCTGTGTTAGGGAGTACGAGAAGTGTGCCACACGTTCTCGTTGACGTATGATGATTAGTCCTCATTCAAGACAAATGTGGAGTCTCTACCTGTGATGACACCACCAACCAGTGCGATAGCAATAGTGACAAACAAGGCAGCGATTTGGTAACCACCCATCTCCTTGGCGGTAAACCCATCGCCAGCATCGAAGGTGACTCCCATGTTCTTCAGCTTGAAGTACTCAGTGCTGTTCATCTTTGGAGCCATTCCACTCCAGATGTTAAACAACCTAAAATAAATAATAAGTTTGAGAATAGGAAAGGAAAGGAGAACCAGCTGAACGGCATTAAATTTTCTAACCAATCACAGTCCGTTGTGATTTTTTTATGGCCAGCCCTATGTTCAAGCGATTTTTTCTACCTGAAAACTATTGACAATTAAATGCAATACATTTTGAGTCTCAGAAATGTCCAAAACTCATAATTAGAGTGGTTTTTCACCTATGAATTATCTAAAAACTACGCGAGAAATGATTTTCAAAGCAAAGAATGAGGGCCGGAGGTTTTCACCAACAGTGCCTTGCGCCGCTCACCTGGAACAGGACAAAAGGAAAAGAGATAATAGGAATTGAGAATCTGCTATTATTTACTTCGAGTAATTCTTGTCTTACCCTTCGTATCCGTAGTTTTCAGCTTTAGCACTGGCAGCAGTTATAGCTCCAACAATACCCCCAATAATACCCGGCATGCCATGCAGATTGTTCACACCGCAGGTATCGTGGGTGCTTAGGTTTTTGTCCATGAAGGGCTGGAACCAAAAGAAACAAGCAAAAGTAAATTTCTGGTCCAAGAAAAAGCAGAGAGATGATACAGTACAAGATTCTTACAGTTAGATAGACATATCCAAGAGTGCTAATGGTGCCCGCGATAGAACCAACCAGCAGTGCTCCCCATGGATAGATGACCATGTTGCAAGCAGTTCCCATAGCAACTCCACCGGCTAGCGTAGCGTTTTGGATGTGGACCTAAAATGAAAGGCAAAAATGAAATATAAAAAAATGGCTGAAATAGAACCATCCGGTAGCAATTTGCATTGAAAAGTGAGAAGTGACAGCGTGATGTTCTTTTTCTTAATGCGATTACATGACATTTTTCCATTGCGTGACGGTTTATCACTAAATGCAGTTACGACATTACATAGTAAATAAATGCTACAATAACGAGCCTATATTGCTTCAAAGCAATGATATTTCGGCCCGTATGGCTGTTGGTCATGAGAACAGAATGTATGCGAGAATTCGTAGTAGCCTGCAGAAAAAGTACAAAGTTGTCTGTGCGCAGTCCGCTCGTTGAACAAACAGTTTGTTCGGATGCAACGCAGGCTATCTGTGCGCGGTCTACCTGTGAACATGCAGTGGGGACGTTCTGTTATGACATAAAACTTTAAAGTTCCTCCCGTCTACTAAAGTATGTTATTGGACGAACATGATTCGATATGAGGAATTATAGTGACAGCTAATTGACAGGCACAGCAAATATTAAGGGTTGGCAAACGAATACAGTAACCCTTCGGCCTGAGGGCCGAAATAAAAATCTAGATGATCGCTCTTTTCCGAAAGACTATTGTCGTATGGTATTCGGTGACAATCCATTAAGATGGCGTGACAGCCCTTACCATGTTGAGCTTGTATCCTTTTTGGAAGAATGGAGACAACGCGAAGGTGACAACACAAGAGGCAGCCAGAGAGTAATAGGTGTTGATAACACAACGATGTTGGGCAATGTAGTCAGGAGCAACCAGAATACCATTGAAACTTGGCCAGAATAACCACAAGAAGAGCGTTCCTTTGGTAAAAGAAAACTTCAAAGTTGAATATGGCTGATTTACTTTTATCGAACCTTGATATAAACTCTGGGCTGATCAAATTCAGGGCACGGTAACTCACAGATCGAGTTGGAATTTTACTACTTAGCTACTACTTCTACCGAGTCATTTACTGGTTTCTATCTGCTGTCGTCTCGATTACCCCTTCCTTGTCCATCCTGGTTTCTGGTCCCCTCTTCCCCAAAACTTCTCGTGTCGTCTTTTTTCATCTCTTCCCGATCATGAGCCCGCCTATTCTTCCTGTGGAAATTATACCATAGACTTACCAATCATAGCAAATAAGTCGGACTGATACAAAGATGCTTCTTTCTCGTTGTCGCTTTGACTTGATTTGTACAAGATACGTGCGACAGCCAGACCAAAATAGGCTCCAAAAGCATGGATGATCATTGAACCACCAGCATCAGCTATCTTAAGGTAATGGACGTCGATGAATTCGTTGAGAGCGAAAAAGATCACCTCTAAGAACCCGATTACGAGGAGTTGAAGACGACTGACTTTGCCAAGGACTGCACCATAGGTGATTAGGATTGCGGCCGCTGCGAATTCTGCACCGGTCAGACTAAACCAAGAAATACAGGAAGCGAGAGAATTAAGAAATGCTTGTGGTGATTATTGTTTGGAGATTAATAAAACCAGGAAAAGAAAGACAATGAACGAATAAATGGATGGAGAGAGAAATGGACAAATGGATGAGTGGATAGATGGTTGAGCCACAGAGTGGTGAATGGATGACAGTGGAATAATGGAAGGCAAAGACACGGACGGACGGATGGGTAGATGGTAGGCGAATGGATGGATGGATGGAAGTAATAAGTAGATGCGCGGGTGATTGCATGAATGAATGGTTAAATGAAGGAATGACTTAAATAAATTAAGTAAATTGTAAATTAAAAGAATTAATGCTCAAATCATGAAACAAATAACCGAAAGAAGAAACGAATAACATACAAATAACATGCAAATGAGCCAGTATGCATTGTATTGACCCGATAGCCTCACTTGAATGATTCTTAAAACAAAGATGATCTCGTTTCAGGCTCAACTATAATAACAGCTATTGAAGGATAACTCTAAAAGAATTCTTCAACTGAGAGGGCACTTGAAATTATCAAAGCACTTGGACTTTCTATTAGCCATTTGACCGACAAACATAAGTTTACTAATGGCCTTAAGAAACACAACACATGCGTGAATGAGTAAACAAGTGCTAGAAGGTTCGTTCACTCGAGTAAACCGTGTCATTGTCATATATGGCCCCGATAGCTAAGTATAAAAATAATTAACAGATGTTTTAGTTATGTAGTACACATTTGAATGCTTTGTGAATCTTGAGTGCCTCTAAAGAAAAAAAATTGTTCAAGTTTTGGATGCTGTTATCCAAGAATCAACTTCTTCGCAGGGAAACTGACTGTTTCTTTTTGAAAACATCGAAAACATGTTTCCAAAGCCAACTCGAGTTTGAGAGACGTAATCGTGCAGCCGTGTTAGTCATGTATTAGATACACATTTTAAGACCAATATTTGTATCGTATAATGAAAGGGTGGGCGGTTTTAGGGTTGAAAAGGGGGAGGGGTGGGGTGGAGTGGGAGAAGAAAAAAAAAGGCCTTGCAAAGGTATATTCAACCACTGCTTTCCTCCGGCCATGATGGAGGGCTGAATGGAGTTGTTTGACCACTCACATTTTTACATCGATTTTAATGTGTTTGTTTCCTTCGCCGATGATTTGATTAAACACGCCCGTCACGATGGTGGCCCACTGACAAACCAATGCTGCGATGAAGAAATTGTAGCCGACAGCGCCGTAGCCATATTTCTTGAGGAAGGTCATAAGGAAACCAAATCCGATGTATACCATAACATGCACATCTTGAAACACTGAAAAAAATAGAAAGAAAATTTAGAAATGGAAAAAAGAGAGAATGGAAAAGAGAAAAAAACATGACGTATAAAGGAACACCAAAAAGATGGAACAGTGAAGTAAAAACTCAAGTCGCCACAAAATTGGAATTTTTGGATTTCAACTTTGTAAAACCGACAAAAGATTTATAAACCGAATTGGCGTCATTCCAAGAGCATGCGCAATGATGACCTTAGTTTGCATCCCACACGGTTGACTTAAAATATGGTTAAAATTCCCGAACTTTCATTTTCTGCGCTAAATGTTTATCTGTTACCTCATACAGTTAGAAATAAACGTTCAATAAACTAGCAAGAGTGTCTCTCCAGGCTTGACGCTTGACGGCTAATATTTCTTTAATTGTACGCTGGACTAAGGTTAAAATCTATGGCATTTGACCGCTGACGGTTAACCCCTTAAAACCCCATGAGGAATGATGATTTGTATAAAGATTAAGATGAAAAAAGGTTTGAAAAAAAGAACAAGAACCAAAACACTACTGATAGAATATACTTGTTTTCAATGTTTAAAGAGATTTTTGTAAATAAAGTTGTTTGCAATGCCGTAATTTTCGTCGTTTTGATAGCTTGGCATATATGTTTTTTAGCTACAGGCGTTCTAAAAGAAATGAGTATGGCGGTAACAATCAAAAAAGATTATCAGTTTTTATCAGTTTTGTCATATCATATCAAGCAATTAAGTAACTAAAATACCTTAAGTAAGCAGAACACGGGTTAGGATGTTTTTGCTCGTGTACTTTAGTGATTTCCCAAAGTGCAAATGTACAAAACTTCATATTTTTTCACTCATGTAAAATACATGTAAAATAGGGTTGACAAGGTCTAGTAAAAGACGAAACTAGTCCCTAAAAATGTTTGACTTTTGTGTGTAGAGGACTCTAATTACTCTAATTACTCTATGAGTGAAAAAAATATGAAGTTAAGTAAGTCCTTTGATGTCCGTTCAAAGAAAATTCATCAAAATGTACAAAAGTCTTTAGAAAATAAGCTCAGCATTTAAGCTATCATTATTGTGTAGCGCTGCGCTGAAGACCTTGAATCGACGCCATGGGAAGCCATGCATAAACTGTCTGGATGGATTGCACGTACAAGAATCGGTTGGGCACTCTTGTTCAAATTTACACACAATTCAGCAAAACATATGTTAGGAAAAGACTATTCTTGGTAGTGCTGGTACCTTTCGTTTATTGGTATTAACTTAACGACTAACCTACAGCGACTAACTAAAGGGTTTACAATAACGCTTATTTATAGCAATGCTAACTGAAGAATACGATAAAATGTAAATCAACCAACTAGGATGTTACAAGTCAAAATATGATTGGAGATAGTCGATAAACGTGAGAACAACAGTATAAATTAAAGTAAAGGATAAAGATAATAAGCAGAGACTAAAATATCATTTACCTATAGGTAATAGTATACCAAGTGAAACTCATATACCAATGAGTAGTACGAGATAAGATAGATATGACTGATCATAAATATTTGGTACTGATTCAAAGATTACTGAAGATTTAAGGAAAGGTAAAAGGTTATAGTTTAGGACAGGTGAGTCTTCAAACGAATATTCATGATGAGAGGAGTTACTATTTTGAAAAGGAAGGTTCCACGTACAACTTTGACTCACCAAAAAGGCTGAAACGCCAAAACCTAACACGTAACAATAGATAATTTGAAATTAGGAACATTGTTTGTTGGATGAAATAGATTTTTCGTGAAAAAATATACGTATCACAGCAACTAGAATTAAATTAGCGAATTTGTGTTTCATAACACATATATTCCGTCGTTTAAATTGTCGATGATACCAAATTCTGAATTAATGAAAGTTCAATAGCACACTAAAATATATTTTGATACTTAAGATTGAGTATTGCGTAACTTGAGCATCTGACAAAGGATTCTACGCGAGGTTTATTGGCTGAAAAATACAAATTCTGACGCAGTCCCCTTGAAAATTGGCTTATAGTAAGCTGGTGCGCCGATAACTGCATGAGTTGCAAGCAAGATGAAAGAGTTTGAAAAACGATTTTGGAAACTGACAGTTGCAAAGTGGGTTCGCACAAAGCTACACCCATGCAAGGATCTCAACCGTATTTCTTCTCATTTTCAGCCGCTAGGTTTTTTCTTTTACTCTTCACACGAGATGAAAATTTATATCAAAATCAAATATTAAAATCCTTTGATCATCCGAGGAAATTAAATACTGAACTACATTAGAATCAGGCATTTCAACCTCTGCATTAAAATTTCAAGCATTTAATTTAAAATCTAACTTTACTGTTACACATTTCGCGCGCATTTTCGATGCTACGATAATTTCTAAAAACAAGTAGGAAAGAAGCTTCAACATAAAAATTACAGAGTTAGGAGTGCGTAGGCTGAGTTCCTGCGATCGCAGAATAGAATTATAGTAATCAACAAATGAGGTAACTTACTGGAGTAATGAATCTGAAGGGTGTTTGTCGACAGAGGTTTTGACGAAGAGTTCAAAGACTTCCCTTCGCGAATGTGGGGAGGTACAGCATTGTTACCATATTCAACCAAAACCCCAAACAAAACGATTAAAAGGACTTGGAAAATAAGCGACACGATGTTAAAGATTGGTTTACCCGCCATGGCTGTTATTCTATTCAAGGTGCCCCAGTTAATGGATTTATAAATCAGGATTTTCAAATTTATGTAGGGTGCGCAGTGCATGATGGTCTTTTTCGTTTCTTAAACGTGATTAGAATCGATTATCATTGTTGATATGGTCAGTAAACTGTGTCAAGTAATTTTGTCAAGCAGAGAAAAAATGTCCGTTAACTAAACATAGCATAGGTTTAGAAAATTCTTAGACGAGACAAGACTAGCAAAGTATTTCCAAAAGATTAAAAATTAAAAAAGAATAAAAAATCGATGTACTAAACAGATATCGATTTAATTATGCAATCAATAGTATATCAATTAAAAATATAATACAAAATATGTTACCGGAGTAACGATTTCTGTCCTGAATTATGAAACTTTAGAGCTTATTTGTTTATTTCATTTCATTTCATATGTTTATTTTTTTAATTTTAGTTAACGGTTTTGATTAACATAGCAGCGATGTTGTAACATTGAAATGGCTTTCCATTGTTTTCCATTGTTTTCGGACACAGGATTCGTCCAATCACAAAGCTAGTTTACGGTTAAAGGCGTTAGAATAATTTACAGCTGCAGTTTATACGAAATTTGGCTAATTTTAAAGACATTCAGCACTTATGAAGTCGCATACTAAATTAATAGCATATCAATAAAGTATTGATAGATTAATGAAGCACGTGGTAAAAACCCACAAACTCAACATGAGTTTGTTTTGTCAGTTTCAGAGTTTATTCAATTATTATTAGGAAAGAGATAAACATGAGCCAATGTATTCATATCGAGTCTTATGGTTGACAAAAGAGGCCGCAGACAGCAACGATTCTTTATATGTTCTAGCATAGAACATGAAAAAGCGTTTCGTAAAGCTTTTATAAAATATAATAATGTGCTTCCACAGAAACCATGTTTCCATGCTCTTGTATCACACGGTTAATCAGAGCGTGCGTTATATCGTAGTTATTTTGTAAAATAAGTTAAGGTCAATGTAGACAAGTTATCAGCCGATTCAGCTGAACCAATGAAATGCCATGAATGGACCGTAAACTCGTCCACGTGTGTCGAACGTTCAAGAATCACTGTGGCTATTTGTGTCTGTGTGTGTGGTTTTTTTAAGCTAGTGCCTGGTTCTCTCTAGCCTCCTTCGCAGCCGTTCTTGACGACCCTAAGAACGGCTGCGAAGGAGGCTAGGTTCTCTCTTGTACTTTAGGGGGGGAAAACAACTAAACCGTTTGATTTGGTTTATGACTTTACCACTGTGAGATTGATGTAAAGCCTAAGGTAGTTATCGTTAATTACCAGGGGGAGGGGTGTGTGTTTCATTTTTACTATGACTATACTTTTTACAACCCCTCCCTATGCAAGATGCAAGAAATAATCAGGCTTTACCCTCAATGGATACCAAAAAGTGTGCGCCCACCCCAAAACACTTGCAAAAATTTTTATACCCCACCCCTTTTGAGGTACATAAAAATGATGAACCTCCCCTTATTTGCACTCCCTCCCCTCCCTCCCCTCCCCCCCGATCTTACAACCCAAGAGTCACTACTATCATTTAAGACATTTAAACCCCATCCGGTTGGAAATTCGTTTCCTAAAAAACAATGATAAATGGTACGCGTCTCTTCCAACCAAAAGAGCGGGAAAACACATACGGTTCACGCGTCTACTGGAAGAACCAAAAAGAGCGGGAAAACACATATGGTACACGCGTCTACTGGAAGAACCAAAAAGAGCGGGAAAACATATACGGTTCACGCGTCTACTGGAAGAACCAAAAAGAGCGGGAAAACACATACGGTTCACGCGTCTACTGGAAGAACCAAAAAGAGCGGGAAAACACATACGGTTCACGCGTCTACTGGAAGAACCAAAAAGAGCGGGAAAAGTGGATTACCTCGATCGGAAGACCGAGTTTTCCGGAACGCATCCGATCGGAATGACCCATACCATTTGTTTTTCCAACCGGAATTTCCGTAAATGGAAAGCACTCCTAGTTTATGAAATGTCTCAAGTGATGCGATATCAAAGGAAGCGAAATGTACCGGTCAGCGCATTCTCGTCAGTGTCAATCGACATCTCCAAGGTAACCAGAAGGGATCAACTTCTCTACCAGGGAAACAAAGATAGCGTCTAGAAGCACTGGGCTTTCTCATCTTTGCCTTTATAACTAGAATGGATATTGAGTGAGACATCTGATCTGCTTATTTAGCCATAACTAAAAACTTTAGAGTGGAGAAAAAATCGTCCAGGGTGTTGATTGAAGTTTCGCTTTAATCTCTAGATAAGGTCTTTTTTCTTTGCGTGATTCTATACCAAGCCGAGTCCCTTTTAACCTTTCAAGAAGATTTAAACGAGGGTTGGATTTTTAGGTATGTTTTGTGCAGCAGTGGTAGAAATAGGTTAGTCACTGATTCGAGGGTAGACGTTAGGGAGCTGGATGCGGACGATGAGTAATTTTAAGGGCACCACCAACTTTTATCCTGTGTATTTGTCAGGTAAAATTAATACGGCAAACCTTGATCCTACCATCGGTCTCTATGCCTAGGGATTAGAATTCTGAGCCGTACCTCTAACTGGCACAGTACGACCTACTTATGGCAGAAGGCAGCAAGCACATGTCTGGAACGTGCCAGGATCACGGCTACCATATGATGAAAGTAATGCACCAGGATTTTCTTACTCAAATCGGCATGACTTTTTAAACAATATGGAGGAAGCATTTTTGACTCCAACCAGACTCAATCCTGTTTTAAACAATCAAGATGTAACTGGTATTCGGTACTACGTTTCACCTTTTGACCCAAGGCCGTGAAATTTTTAAACAAACGATGTAGATCCTTATCTTTGCTCGCAAGGAATAAGCCTATTAGATACTTTTGGTTCTTGGAGATAATCGTTATCGAATCAAAGATTTCATTTTTCACGAAATTTATTCCACTTGAATTATCCTTCAGTTAAGTTTAAATTATGAACGAATATCCATAGTTACAGCCCGCCGACACGGGTCCCACTTGCATTAATAAGTACCGTTATAAGAATTCTTAAGCGACTGCTTTGAATTTGAACCTAGGGCCCTGATGTTTTGAAATTTAATCTTAAGATCAGTTATAGTGATATTTAGGTAAGGATTTCTATGCGTATGCATGGTTTTATATACTTTGGGTTCCAGAGGCTGTCATGTTACTATCTCTCCGGCAAATGTCCGAAGCACAATCGCCAAAACAAAGAGTAAACAGCCTCTGGAGCCCAGGGTAGGTTTTATATCCAGTAACTGAAAAGAGGACTGCAAGGGGTCTATAGAGTTCTTTTTAACCTTGGTTAAAATATTGCTCGCGTTTTCTGTGTTTAAACTTACGAGAATAGAAGATGGCAATCTCATTCCTCGATATTGTAACCAATGGCTTGGAGTAGCTATCGTTCAAGGTCAGGCCAGCACGTTTATGCGGTGGCAAGGCATGGTCGCCATAGTCGACTAGAACTCCAAAAAGAACGATTAACAATGTCTGGAAAATGAGCCCAACGGCCGAGAATTTCGGACTTGCCATCTCAACTATTCTTCACCTTGTTACTGGGGACGCTCAACTGCAGCGTTCGTAGTTTTATCTTAGCCGTTGGACCGCAAGACTAGCCTAGCCTGTTTTTGGGGTAATATGAGATCATGTATGAAATGGCCTGACAGCTGACTGCTCAAGTTACCAGCTATTCTCTTATTGGTGATTATGGAATCAGAACACGACAGTGTGGTCTACATAACCTTTATTCTCAAATGTTTGTAGTATTCTTTTGGAATTCGCATTATTTCACAATTTCAAGTTAGTGGCAGACAGAAGGCGCTGTATTATGTCACATAGTTGACTTCTTTAAATATTAAACTCACTGAAGATTTGGAAAAACAGAGTGGGATGTGCTCCCTAATAGATTTTGTCAGTGAACTACAATTTATCACGCACGTATTACATGTATGTCCCGCGGGTGCTAGAAAAACGACCGAGAGCGACCGTTACAGAAGCAATGAGGTCGCACTGAAATATTTAGTTATACAAAGTGAAGGTTTCGAGGAGTTTAGGTTCGTTTGTCATACAAAGACTGCCGATCCAGCGAAAGAAAAAGAAAAGAGACTCTGCTGCAGCAGGGAAATAGAGAACGTGCAATAATCAGTAGACAGATTTTAAGTGTCGTGTAGGGATTTGCGTTCGTGAACGTCGCAGTCAGTACCGAACAGACAAGCCGGTCAGGTGGCAAAACTTCAGTTCATCCAAAAGTCTTAAAAAAGAAAGAAGAAAGAAAAAAAGAAAAACGAATGAATGAAAGGTAGGAAGAAAGAACAAAGAAAAACCAAAAAAAGGAAACGAGAGAGAAAAAAAAAAAAAAAAAAAAAAAAAAAAAAAGCGAAAATTGAAGGAAGGGAAAACGCCAGCGATTGTGATCATCATCTTCATCATCATTGATTACAAATTATATTTTGAGATCCGCATCTTATCTTTTAGTTACTTTTTCACGATTCCTTTGCATTCGTAGGACAAGGTTGCTTTTTTTTTGACTGCCATTTCTTTCTTCAAATCTTCTAATAATTGTACCGTAGTTATTTTTCATGTTAGTTTGAAATTCCTAAATACAAAACCATTCGAAGGGAATGACCTTCGTGATTAATGTCGAAACTGACCAGCAGGATTCAGCCTGCTTGATGATTTTGAGATCAAAAAGCGCATTCCGTCCTTGGTATCTGTACCCAAGCATGCATCGCGTCCTCAATGACGCTGAACACTTGCTGTGATTCTACAAAATAATACAATCGGAACGTGATTCTCTACTTCATAAATTCAAACGACCGATTTGCGAAAGGAGGGAGGTCATTAAATTCATTCCAGAAAATCTTAGCATGAATAATGTTTTCATGAGAAGTTGAATTTGGCAAATTCATCAACCGCACCTTAGAGTTTGAATAATACTTCTGAGATGGAACGCGAATATGTTTCAGCGAGGGACAGTTCACCTCCTGTCAAGCGGTTCCTGTTTTATGAAAAAATAACCCAGTTGAAGGACAAAATTCTGTTCCCGTTACGAGCAGCATGAATTTCAAACTTGTTTGAAATTGCGCATCTTGATGCGGAGAGTGAAACTAGTGTCTCCTGAGAAATGAAACGAGGTGCAGTTTCTTTCCAAGCTTCAAATATAAACCGCTTGTCATTTTCGAATGTCGCAGTCATGCAATGGCGGCAGAGTCAATTAAGCGTACCCTGGAGGCTTGGCTATAAAGAGATCATATTGCGACACTAATGTTAGTTGACTGCACATGAACGCGTTATATGTCTCGTTCGATTGATGTTTTGAAATAATTAGTCTTGAGTGATCGAATTTTCTCGCAAACAAAGTAGTAACGGCACAGGAATAATTCTCTTAGCCGTTGCCATGGCTATTACAGAACAGTTCAGTGTACGTGCAGGAATGAGGTGAAGGGGCAGATCCAGGATTTGTTATGGGGGGGGTGTACTTCCCCAGGATTTTTTTAGGGGGTGCACCTTTTATGTTCGGGACTCGAGCACCTATTATTTACCGTAAATAGCTCATCTGGGAGGTGGTAGGGGGGTGCGCATCCACTGCAGTAACTAAATCTGCCCTTCTGGGGTCTCTGGGGAGACAAGCAGAACAAACGCAAAGATTTGGACTGAATATTTTGTGTTGTAAATTTTAGGTTTTTATGGCGTTCCCCCCCCCCCCCCCCCCCCCCCCCCCCGCCCACCCCCCCCGCCCCCCCCCCCCCCCCCCACCCAACACCACCCGCACGCCAAGGCGCAGCGAGATAGAACGCGAGCAACGAG
>WUAP02130477.1:0-13964 GCA_015163945.2 Stichodactyla helianthus | reverse complement strand
TTTTGAAATCTGTATCATGACTGCCATACATTCTCTTATAAAACATACACAGAAACATAGCTTGGGCTGCCTGTGGATGGACATCCATTTAACGGCTAGGGCTACAGAGTTTTTTTTAAACATCACGAAAGGCGTTCCCTGGATCGGAATTCCGATAAGCTCACATAATTGAGATAATAGAATAACGATTATTAATTTAAAATCTTTTTTTCTGTCAAGTCTAGAAGAGTTACCAGATGGGTCCAGATGGACATCCATTTACTGTGGTAACGGCTAGGGCTACAGATTTTTAACTTGTGGATACGCGAATTTCGTATTTCGTCAATCCTAATTGGCATTGTTTTTGGCAATGCTTTGAGTATTTCTAGAATTCTTTCTAGTATTCTTGCCATTCTCTTGGAGTTCGCGGAACGACCCGTTTCGAAACTGACGCTCGACATCTTTTAGTGTGGGTCTACTGTGAACGGCTTGTGCATTTGTATGTACTTTGAGCGCCCCAAAAGGATAGCAATTGTCCCATGACTTTTCAAAACTGATTCGTTCTCGCACCACGAGGAGCAGGAAGCACGAAAGAGCGAACGAACCCAAACCTCAAAGAAAGTCATGTGACTTTGCGTAAGCCGCCTCGTTTTCATGCTTGCAGGGGAACACCGCAGACCGCCGAGCAGCGCAGGCTTACACACTTTCGACATTGACTATAGATAGACTGATAGATAGAAAACCGAAACCTAGACTCGGCCTACCTTGCAGGTAGCCCGAGTAATAATACATTATGATTATATCAACAAAACTTTTGCAAACAGGGCCGTATTTGGATGGATGTTGCCGCAGTCCAGAATGACCATGGAAGGCCGGTAAAAGTCAGGGAGTTTTTAAAAATCGTTTTCACGGAAACTTAACCGTTTGTTTTTTAAGTAATGGTCAAGAAATAGTCAAGGAATTTCGTTGTCAGAGAGGGCCATTTAAATTTTATTTAGATAAGAAGCTTTAAAACTCCAAAGTCCAATCCTACTTTAGCATTTTCATTTGGGAATTGAATTTTTCGCCAAACCCTCATTTTAAAGCATTTCTATAGTACAAAAGTGTCCAAGCCATTCACACCCTGGCGATGTAGGCCAGCAAAAATTCTTCTTATAAATAAGTCAAAGAAAACACAGGAAATTGTAAGATTTGATCCTTGCTGCTACCATAGATATAGTCAACGTATTAGACGTTCTTGCCTGCTTGAATCAATTCCTTCTAGAGAGCTAGGTTTTGGAATCCATTTTACTTTGAGAAATTGAGTGATAATTTTGTATTACAGTGTGTGACGAGCCAATGGATGTTGTTTACGGGATTCCGAATGCTGCATCTCTTGGCCCCGATTTCGACAAGGTGAAGTACTTTTTCAAGAGCATGACCAAACAGTTTAAAGTAACCAACCGTAATACCCATATCGGTATTATACCGTACAGTGACTCTGCCGCTCTGACTGTCGACCTGGATAGCACCTACAGCAACAGAGGAATCCTCAACGCTATTGATCGACTTAAGCCATCTGGAACACAATTCAACGTCGCAAAAGCTATTCAAGTTGCAGCTGACAACGCCTTCACGATCTTTGGTGGAACTCGTCCTACTGCTCCCAAGACTTTTGTTATTTATGTACCTTCATCTCGACCTGGAGATGCTGCAGCGATTAAAGCCGCATCCGACAAGCTGAAGAGTGTTGGGGTTCGATTGATGGTTGTAGGATCAGAAGAAAATGTTGATTTCTATCGTGGAGTATCGTCCCAGCCGTCGCAGAGGCATTATCTCCATGGAAGTTACGATAAGAACGCTGCTGGTGTCTTTGATGCAGTTGATACCATTTGTAAAGGTTGGTTGGTTTATGACAACATTTGAAATGCTTTATTTGTTATTAGTGACTTCTTTGGCCGGTACTCTTCATTATCATGGGGTGGTCGCTTAAAGGAGGTGGTCGACAGGTGGAAGAAGATAATCCCTTATTGGAGGAGGTGTTAGCGAATGGGTATTAACTGCTTAACGGGGTAGCTGCTAATGGGAAGCTGGTTGGTCGCTTATGGGGAGGTTTTTGGTAGGAGACGATAATCCCTTATTGGAAAGTGGTTACTTGACAGCAACATGGAACTAATGCTTATGATTGCGTTTATAGCCAGATATGGTACGTGTCCTGTTGGAGCTCAAGTCAAGGTAGAACCAGGAGAGGAAGGGTGTGCGTCAGAAGACGCGTGCAGTGTCGATGGAGACTGTAAAGACCCCAACAGTCTTTGCTGCGAAGGATGTGCTAAGACCTGTGTACCAGCCGTCAGAAGTAAGTTCATTAACTTTTTGGTTAAAAAAAGAAGTTTTAAAAGGTTGGTGCTGTACATTAGGACTCGAAGATCAGAGCTTGACCAACTGAGCCAATGCAACCGACCGGATTCTGGGCAAATAAGCAATTTTTTTTTTTTTTTTTTTTTTTTTTTGAAAACTACGAAAGTTTCAACAACAAAAAAAATGCACACCGAATACATTGTCATTTTACTGGTTTCTTGTTCTCGACCTGAGGGCCATTGCTGCAGTAGCTCGTTATCTTTCACTACACATGGAATTGACGCAAGAAAAATCAAAGACTGCTGTCTCAATGCAAAGTGCCCCTCAAATTTGATGTAAATGAGGCAAAACGTAATGCTTCATGGGTTGTAAGAAGGCATAAGATATAGTAAGCTAAAATAGCCAACGCATCAGAGATTCAAAACAAAATTATAAATAGCTACAACTTGAAAGATTGAAGTTATATTATCTTCCTATTTTTTGCAGATTGTTTCGTTACAATGGATGTTGCCATAGCAATGGACGTCACATCAGGAATAACGGACGATGAATTCAACGACCAGAAGAACATCGTCACTCGAATCATCAATTCCTTCTCCGGCTCCGAAAACAGCATCCATTATGGATTACTCAAGTACGCTACAACCGCCCAAACAATATCCGACTTCAACAGGATTGCGTCTTATAACCAACTATCAGACACGATTAAAAAGCTTCAGAAGTCCAGCGAAGCTACACGAAGAATCGATGTAGCGCTCCAGACTATATCTAAAGGACTCTTCAGTCTCGAGGGCGGTATGCGACAGGGTCATCCCAGGAATGTCATCTTTATAACCTCAGGATCAACTGCTGCCGATTCCGAAGATCTAACCAAGGCGTCCAAGGATCTGAGAGCGCTCGGAGTGAACATCATCGCTGTTGGGCTTAAGAATGCTGATACTGGGTTCTTGAATACGCTGGCTACTGAGGATAGATTTGTATTTAAAGCATCGACACCTGAAGAAGTTGAGGGACTGTGGAACCAAATCCAAGCACAACTGTGTGAGAGTGAGTAGAACATGGATTTTTTTTTTTTTTTTTTTCAATTTTAAAGTGTGGACAATTCAGTCGGTAGAACGATTTAACAAGTGCATCTCGTAACCCAACTTTATAATTCAATGTCTGTTGATACTTATATATTATCCGGCAACTTTGATATCTCAGTGATATCAGTGCCAGTTTGGTCGAACAGCGGTTTGTATTTTTTCGTATTTATTCCTGCGCATGACAAAAGCACGACCTGTGCACCGCATTGCCAACGTTTTTGATTGAAGATTTTGTTGTGCTTTCGCCCGAAGAATAGTACACGATGCAATTACTCGCTCTGGCATCAGAATAAGAGTTTAAAAATTCCTTCGGGAATTCCTATATTCCTTTCTAATTCCTTTCTAATTCCCTTTTCTCAGAGAAACCTGGCGAATGTAGACCAGTTCAACAAACATGTGGAGCTCCAGGCTCCCCAGTTCCTCTTCAGTACATCCCGTGCGGTGATTCAGCTGGTAAAGCAGGAAGAAGTCCCAAAGAAAACGACTGGGATTGTCCTGGACAATCTCGCTGTTGCCTTGACCCTACAGGATGCCACTCCATCTGTCAGCCTACTCCAAACGGTAAATCACCTCTAATTGGTTATCTGAAAGGGAAACTATGTAGAACTATTACCTTATCCTAGAAAGATTGGGGAATTTTAATATTGACGCACAAGATGAAGCAGCGAACTTCTCAGTTTGTTAAGCTTCCCAGCAATCCGTTTCTTTTCCAGCAATACTATAGAGGTCCAGTGTGTGTTAATATTGAAACTTTCTTAATTAATATTTGGGTAACTAAATCAGATTTATTTGTCTAGACATGAAAATATAAGCCATTGTTTAAGGTTTTTTTAATGCATTCCGGCAAAGCTACATTTTTCATTAAGAAACTAGTTAACAGAAAAAATTATTACGTTCTCTCTTAATTATCCAGTCTGTCCTAACCGTGCCCACGATCTGGCCATTCTAATTGAAAACTCCGATGCAGTCGGACCACACGGCTTCGGCAAGGCCAAAGAATTCGCTCAGTCCTTAGCTGATGCCTTCTACATTTCGCCAGTTAACACTCATGTTGCTATAGCAACGTATGGACCACAAGCGGATGTTCGTTACAGATTCAATTCGTTTCAGGTAAGTGAAGAAAAGCCTATGTAAAATGCAAAGGTGCTCATTCCGAAAATTTACTCTTGTAATCACGTTCCTATAGCGGTAATATTACCGTATGACGGTGGTGATGATTAAAATAATTCATAATATTGGTGATGTTGGTGATGGTAATGATTCCGATGATAAGGACGCTGATAATACGGATTATGATGATGATGATGATAATGATGATGGCGATTTTGATTATGATTATGATGATAATACATGATGATGCTGGCAACTGTAATTATGATGATGATGATGCAATCAGTGATGATGAAATTGGTATTTACACCTCCATGATAGGGCCCTCAAAACAACAACGCAAATGTTAGACAGTCGATAGGAAGACTTCAGTTCACGGGTGGACAAACTGCACCAGCAAGTAATGCCCTTCAAGCGGCTCTAGATGATATATTTACCGAAAGAAGTGGAGCAAGAGAAGGAGTCAATAAGGTAAAAATCTTCCAAAAATAATAAACAAGATTTATCGATTGTTCTCAAACTCATTAATAATTCATGACTTTATTGGCCAACCGGATTTTCTAATTTGGTTAGGTAGTTGGGTTTTGAAAACCAATGAAACATGAGTTGAACATCACTAGTGTTTGAAATATTTTCCTACCCCATAAGATGGAGTGTGTTCTTAATCTGCATACGAATTAGATACGTCTTACTCACTTACGCTTGTCTCCTATAAGTATCTTGAAATACTATAAGTTTAATAGTGACACTTAGAAATATTGTCCCTTAAAAAACTCATTTTAGACTAACTTTATTTTTTAAGTCGATTAAAAAATGTCTTAAAGGGTTTTGTAATTTTATCGAGAGTCAATTCAAACTCTGTATGTCTCTGTTTGTCTATATGTTTGCATATCTGTCTGTCTGTCTGCATGCTTACCTATCAGTTCGGCTGTATTTTCTTTACATCTCCTATTGTCTGTCAAGCAATCGGTCGGTCAAAACATCTACGGTTTTTCGTCTTTCTCTAGAAGTGTGTTTCCATCTCAGGCCTACTTCTTTTCATGTATGATTCACTAAGTAAGGGGTTTCTATTAAACCGCTTTATTTTTCCAGTCTCTTGTTCTGGTTGGATCTCCACAATTCGTTGATGCTGCCAGAGCTATAGGACTAGCCGCCGCTCTCAAACAGAATCTCGTGGATGTGTTCTCTGTTCCTGTTGGTCCGAACCCAGACATCGCCAGCATACGAAAATTTGCTTCACCTGTAGTTGAGAAAAACGTTTTCTTGACTTCATCGTACGACGCCTTAAGACCACACGTTCGAGCCGTCACCAAGGCTATTTGTGATGGCGCCATCAAAATCCAAAGTATGTATGTTACACAATCGTGATCAGTACGTCATACAATTGTAGGATTACCCTGGCATGGTTCTAGGGCTACGTCTTTTGTTTACTTTTTCTCAGGGAAGACCAAAAGCAAATGAGTTAGCCCTGACAGTAGAATAGCCTTTTCCACAAAGGAGGTGTATTGTGCTAGACCATAATGCCCCATTTTCACTCTCTCAGAAAATACGGACCCAGTTCAGACGTCGAACTTTTGCCGCGTCGAATCTAATGCAATTAGTCAAATCTTTTGCTTCTACTCATTATCATCTCATTTACATTGAATTCGGCACGGCAGAAGTTCGACGTCTAAACTGGGCCTAAGATGCCTTGTTTACATCTCGAATCTCCAATGTTGGGGTAAACACCACACTTTGTATGTTTTGATAGTCTTATGCACGAATCGCCAAACAAACAACTATTTGCCTTATTTGGTAAAATCAAACGGCTTCAATTCTGTGAGTTTAACAAACAAAATCTTTTCTGGCGTTTGCTTTCAGAATGTAAACGGCCGATAGATGTCTATTTTGCAATTCCCACGTCCACTTCTTTGTTTGGTATCTCTAATAACATTCGTAAGTCATTTGCTGGTCTGCTACGTCAGCTGGAAGTAAGCAACAGAGGCCTTCATGTGGGTCTAATCAAATATGCTGATGAGGCCGAGGTGGTGACGCACCTTGATTGGGTTTATAATCGTGATTGGCTGGAAAATATTATCAATCGCATTCCTCTTGGGGGTTCGGTAAGTCGAATGCATGCATATAATGATATCATAATATATCTTTACTTATTAATTCTTTAATTCATTTATATTTGTCCATTCCTCCATTTTTCTTTCCATTCTTCTGTCTCTTTACCCATTCACCAATCCATCTATCCATCCTTCATTCATCCTCTTTCAATCGGAAATAATCGACAGAAGGGTCGTGTGTTGTTTAAGGTGTCCACGTGATTATGTATTACTCCCTTTAGGGGCGATTTTTAAATTGAACTTCAATTCATCTCTCCGTTTGCAAACAATCGATGAAAATTTCATAATGCGTCTTTTCCAAAATAGTAAAAATAGGACAGTATTACGCCCATGCTAACAAAAAGTTCTCTTCAACTCTTTTTCAGAGTCTGAACATCGCAAAAGCATTGCGTGTTGCAGCAGATCTAGGCTTTACCATATATGGAGGTACTCGTCAAACTGCTCCAAAAGTCCTCGTCCTTTTTGTCCCAGGCCCCGTGTCCGACACCAATGAAATACAAGCTGCAGCTAACAAACTAAAGAGTCTTGGCGTGAGGATCGTAGTCCTTGGTTTAAGGAATGCTGTTGATCCTAGGATATACCGCACTGTTGTCACTCAGCCACCATCGAAGTTTTTGTTGACGTCGGATTCTTTCGCTGGACTGAGTTTGTCTCTAAACGCTGCCGCAAATAGGATATGTAACGGTAAGGGATGGAATTATTCCTACTACTGCTGTTGCACTTGTAACTCCCACTACCAGTACCACTGTCACTACCACTACCACTGCCACTACCACTACCACTGCCACTGCCACTACCACTACCACTACCACTGCCACTGCCACTGCCACTGCCACTACCACTACCACTGCCACTGCCACTGCCACTACCACTACCACTACCACTGCCACTGCCACTGCCACTACCACCACCACTGCCACTGCCACTGCCACTACCACTGCCACTACCACTGCCACAACCACTGCCACTACCACTACCACTACCACTACCACTGCCACTGCCACTGCCACTGCCACTACCACTGCCACTACCACTGCCACTGCCACTGCCACTGCCACTACCACTACCACTGCCACTGCCACTGCCACTACCACTGCCACTGCCACTACCACTACCACTGCCACTACCACTGCCACTACCACCACCACTGCCACTACCACCACCACTGCCACTGCCACTGCCACTACCACTGCCACTACCACTACCACTGCCACTGCCACTGCCACTGCCACTGCCACTGCCACTGCCACTGCCACTGCCACCACCACTAGCACTAGCACTAACACTGCCAGCAGCTCTCCCATAACCAATACCACCACCACATCCGTCTCACTATTACAACATGCGCCACTGCCTTTAGTTATTACTTATATTGTGAGTGCTATAATATATAACAAAATAAGAAGGAAAAAAGCTAGCGACACCAACACTACGACATTTTCGTTTTTGTAGCTAAATATGGTAAATGTCCCAAACAACCTCCAAAGCCTGCAGAATGCCCTGATGATGGCGGTGACGAGTGTTCTCAGGACAGAGACTGCAAAACACCGGGCGATCTGTGCTGCAAGGGAGGCTGTGATAAGAGAGTGTGTACCACAGGAATTAAAAGTAAGTTACAGGCTCATGTTCCGGCCTTTACTGTATTAGTAATGCCCACTCCCAAATGTGACTCTATAGGGTGTTCTTATGATGTAGTATCTGCTCCCTTAGACCCCCTTATCTTGAAGTATGGTAGCAGCCCCTCAGTGTCATATAGCTAACGAGTTTTATAGCCCATCTATTACACTCTAATGTGGTTCTCCTAGGAACTCTCATGGCCCTTAAGCTTCGGTTCCTTTTGGTTTCGCCCACAACCCTAGTTTAAATCCCTCTTGTTACATCGGTTCCTTTGGGATATGACCCATGAGGTAGTAAGGTAGCTCTATGACCCTCCTTTGTGGGCCCCCTCTAGTAGTACTCAAAATATCGAAATATTAAAACCCTTTGTAGTTATGGACCCACCTTAGTTTGTGATATATCTGCTTGAAAGAAGGATCCTCAAAAATATAGTCCCATAAGACTCGGTTATTCCTTGTAAAACGCGCCTCGCAGTAGCATTTATTAATCACACGCCATACGTGGCTCTTAGCTAGCTTTTTATAACATTGCGACTTCCATACCTTGAATGCGACCACGTCTACTCTTTCCTGATCACTGAGTGTTGCGTTTTTGTTTTGTTTTGATTTGTTTTCTTTTGTTTTGTTTTTTCTCGTTAAGACTGCTTCATTCCTATGGAAATTGCTTTTGCTCTCGATATCTCGGAGTTCATAAGTACAGGAGCCTTGGAGAACGCCAAGGACTTCGTCAAGGAAGTCATTCGTACGTATGCTTCATCAGAGAACGACATCCACTTTGGCATTATGACTTATGCAGGTATGGCATGCCTCTAATGAAGTAGGATAAGCAAATAAACAAGCAGAAGCAAAGTGTAGAGCGATGAAATCAGTGGGTATCATGAGCCTCCAAAAACGGGAAACACCCTGAGAACCAATCAAATCGCTCCATTTCCACCTGGCCCGGCTCCTCATATGAGCTTTATTCACGAGGCTGACGTATTAGTTAAAACAATACGTTCCCCTCGCATTCAAACATATTTCAGAGCGTATTCATCCGGGAATAAACAAAGGTCTTCATTCTCTTGGGAATAACATAGCCGCCGCGTGATTAAAGATCATGATGATAGATGCCAACCTAGCGCATTATGTGTAAATTTGCTTTTTTGCATTCTAGAATTGTTTTTGCGTTGTTGCTCCACAAGATGCTAACGTTGTTCAGTTTGTACTAGTCCTGGAGTTTGTTTTCAACCGAAATCCTCGGAATGCTCTTTCGTTTGTGTTTGTAGGTACTGGCAAAGCACTAACACCAGGCTTTAGGAGATTCAAGTCTGAAGAAGAGCTCCAAAGCATCATCAATCCAATCCAGAAGACTAATGACCCAGGAAGACGTGTGGATCTAGCGCTTAAGGAAGCAAAGAGGAGTATATTTAGCCTGGAAGGAAGAATACGACACGGACATCCACGGTGAGCCATCACTCTTGGGAAATGTCTTTCAGGAACGAGAGAGAAAGTTATTTTAGCTCCAAGAGCCCGTGTTCCAGGGACCGGCTTCGGCAAGAAACGAAGGAGTCTAGGCGAATGCAAGAACCGGAACCAGATTCTTTTGGGTGCCGGTTTAATTGTTTAGGGCGCTTTTCATGCTTATCTTAGTCAATCAGAACAGTTTGAATGTTTTATTCGTCCGGAGACTTTCATTTCATGGGACAAACCAAGGAATGTGGTGTCTAGGAAAGAGAATTGAAGGCTTAGGCATTGCGCATGCTTGTAGTCTTTCTCCAAAGGTTGATGATCTCTTCAATATATTGTGCAAATTTACAAATTATCCTTACTTTTTCTCAGGTATTTAATTTTCCTTTCCTCCACGGGCCCGTCCGAAGGATCTGGTGACCTTAGTGAAGCCAGAAAGGAACTAGACGAATTACAAGTGAGAACAGTGGCCGTTGGTATCAGTAAAGATGCCGATGGAGTATTCCTACAGAAGCTGGCATCAGAGAACAGCTATGTCTTCCAGGCGGAAGACCCTGGCCAACTCGAATCCATCAGACCACAAGTACAAGCAAGCTTTTGTGCTGGTGGGTAATTTTTGGCTTCAAATTAACCTAGCGGCTATTACAAATTCAACTTAGTATATAGGTATTACACGATGCGTGAGGGCCGCCATGATGGATGGATTGCTGGAACCAAAATGACTGTCATCCAACATGGCAACCCTGTATAACGTGTGTAACCATTTTACCTATACAGCCCCAATATGAAATGTACATTTTCTGAGAGATGCGGAAATGTAGAATCTAAATAATCAGTTTTAAAATTATCTTGAAGATGAAGCGAAGTATACGATGAGCTCCTAGCGATCGCTTGGAGCACCCTCTTAAGTAACCTAATACCTGAACTTTCATTTAATTCCCTAAAGTAATTTTGTTAGGGTCACTTATTAAAAGCCAGTGTGTCTCCACTGGGGTCGTGGGTTCGACATCTGAACTGCTTTTTCATGTAAATATTAGTGTTCAGTGATAATGTCCTAGCTTGCTTCGATTAGATTTTTAGCCTCTGGACTGGACACGTGATTGCTTTGATTTTTTCATGTGAAATGACCATTTTCTAGGTTTGTAACAGGATATTTTTAGAGGGATGCCAATAAATTACATCTAGCACCATTACCAGAGAGCAGGCACTGAAGAGTTTGTATGGCTAGTCCTTTCAGACAGCTTTGTGGGAAACCTCTTTATTCAAAGTCTCCAAATTGTTATGGAAGATGGAAATACATCGAACCAAGGTATTTATGTAAAAAATCTAACTTCTCAATTGTCACTTTCTTTCAGAAAAACCTGGGCAGTGTCCCGTACCCGCAGTCACGCCCGATCCCGCAGTTTGCGGGTCTCAAACGGTTGTACCGCTCCAGTTCATTCCATGCGGTGACTCCGCGGGTAAAGCTGGTCGCAGTCAGCGAGAAAATGATTGGGACTGTCCTGGTGAATCCAAGTGCTGTAAGGACCCTAATACAGGCTGCCATAACGTCTGTGTGCAACCACCTATAAGTAAGTCAAGAAGTCATAAAATGAATTAATAAATAATTGAAGTGATTGCAATCAGGTTTTTATGATGAATACTGATTTTGCAGCTCTCTTGTTGGCAAGGTACAGTATTTCAAATCATTTGGGAATAGTCCTGTTCAGTTGTCCTCATGTTGTCCTATTTCAGATTACTTGGGAACACACCTATTCAATAGTCCTCAGTGTTGTCCCATTTTTAAATCACTTGAGAATAGATCCGTTCAGTTGTCCTCAGTGTTGTGCCATATTAAATCACGTGGGAATGCACCCATTCAGTAGTCCTCGGTGTTGTCCCATTTCAAATCATTTGCGAGTAAACCCAACTAGTTTGCCTCAAAGTTGTTCCTTCTCAATTTATTCGGGAATAACCGTTTTTGTTACGATTATTCTAATAAATTGTCATATTTTTGTTTAGTCTGTAACAAGGTCAAAGACCTCGAGCTCGTGGTAGAGTCGTCGGACGTCATCGGAAGAAGAAACTTCGAGAAACTCAAACAATTCCTGCAATACTTCTCTGAGGCCTTTGGGGTGTCGCGAGATGGCAGCCACATTGGTATGATAGTTTACTCATCGAGCGCCCGTGAGTCATTCCGTCTGACAGCCTATCGAGATACCAAGAACCTAAAAAGGGGTATTGCTAAGGCACGGTTCCGTGGAGGATTGTATCCCTCTCCCTCAGAAGGACTAGTGACTGCTCTAGATGTTTCCCTCACGCAACGAGGAGGTGCTAGAGAAGATGTGAACAAGGTACGATAATTCGTTAAAAGACCACATAGTTTGAAGGCAGAGTATAATTGGGATACCTGTGTTACTGAGAACGCAATTAATCCAAGCTCGGGTGTTTGTTAATTCTGCGACATCCTCAACAATAACAGATCACGTGATCATTCTGGGTCATATGGGAATATGTAGTGTGCAGAAAATAACCCTGCGATTTGTTATGTAACGCTTATTGTGGTCCTATGAGAAGTTCATGCTAAGTCAGTGACCACTGTGAAAGATGTTGTTGGGATTTTTCCATCCACGATGAACTTGAACCCATCTCTCCTTGCAAAACCACACTAACAAACGCCCCAGTTTATTTTCGTCTTTTTTTCCATTTCCATTTCTCCAGTCCCTGGTTCTCTTCACATCTGGCCGCTTTGAAAAACCAAGCAAGGCCATTGCTGTAGCTTCCCAACTAAAGGAAGGACTTGTTGATATATTCGCTGTTGCTATTGGTGACAACCCTGACATCGAGACCCTGAAACAAGTAGTATCCAGACCCATTGAACCCAATATATTCATGATATCATCCGCTAACGCACTGAGAGCGCAGGCTCGAGCCTTGGTTAAACGTGTTTGTGATGGAGGTATTTATTCTTCGAAAAACGTTTTCACAAGTTCATTGTCTATTAGTCATGGAATAAAGACCATTTTTTTAAAGTCTCTCTCAAATTTGATCATTATGAGCCAAAAAACCAATGATGAGCCTTTTCTGTGATAGTGATCTGTACAGGCCGACCTAGCTGTAAACCTCTTTTTCGTTCGCATGCCTGATATGTTCATACAATACTAGATCACATGCTACTTCACAGTCGCTAATGTGGTATTTTCCCTTATTTTACAGCCGAGAAGAACTACATCGTAAGTATATCACAAGATCTCAGTTTCCATGGCAACCTTCCATCTAGTCTTTTCTCACTAAAATACCACCTACACAAACCTTTCTATACACATGCTTTACTTCTCAAATTACTGTTTATTTGCTTATAATATTTATTTTGTTTGACATTAATAGTGAAATAGTTAGTTTGTATTTTGTTGGTTTGTTTGTTTATATTGTTGTCTTAGTGTATTGTTAAGTTTTTGTCTTATAAGGTGGCTATAAGGCAAACCCAGAAATGATGTTTACTCCAATTAATTCACTTAATTTGTTTTCACTCCCTGTACAGAAACGATGGAATCTGTGCATATACAGTTTCCAAAAGGCTATTCTTGTTTCCAAAATCAAGAATATCCCTTGAAATTGGAAAAATCAATAGCTTGAGGCATTATAATGAACACTTTGCATGAATGCGATAATCATATGTAGATAGATCTGAAGACTCACTATGATGCAATAAACAATGGGGTTCACTTGAAACATCTTTTGTTTTCTCGCATTTAAGAAAAGCTTTAGATATATCTGCATATGCCTGGTTTGTACATTAATGCAAAAGTTCTATACTATTGTTAATGGTTTATAATCTTGACTTTAATGTCTCAACATGGTCAGGCGAATTTGCCTTCATTTTTGTTTGCGATGATGACATCGTAAAAGCTCAAAATGATTCTGTGTGGTACTAAGACCAAACAGATTTTCCATCATGCTCAGGCGATCCTATGCTAATCCTATGCCAATAATGCATATGTAATCAACCTATTGCATAGTTAAAAAATATTGTATATGTATACATCATTTTGTACCAAATCTCCCTTTGAAACTGTTCAAGGAGGGTTTAGATTCTTGGCGCTATTGTTATCCATATTAGAACCAACATGGTGACAATAGGCCACTTCCACGATTTCGAAAATGATGCACGAAGGCGAGGCTTCGTGCGAAATCACGCTTTGTGGCGTGAAACGACTGATATGTCTGACTTTTTCTGTTGCTTAAAAGTTTATTTTTACGAGTGAACTGCGAACAAGTCATAGAGAAAAGAGTGACAACAG
>WUAP02130466.1:0-13965 GCA_015163945.2 Stichodactyla helianthus | reverse complement strand
CCTGGCGACAAGTCTGGGAGGGCAATAATATGTTGTGGACCAGGAATAACAAAACCGGAAGTCACGTGACTGAAAAATATCAAAACCGGAAACCAAAATCCACCACATTAGCGCGCGGTCGTCATTCTAGAGTTGTATATTAATAAAAATTATTTTTTTCTTTCTCTATTTTTTTTTTTTTTTTTGCTCTCTTTGACACTTGGTATGATAATAAAGCACTTATTTACTGGGAACTCGGGAAAGCAGTATGTTTTGAGGCCCCTCGACCGCTGATGTTTCCCTCAGCTCTGCTTCGGGAAACATCAGCGGTCTCGGGACTACAAAACATACTGTTTCCCTCGGTCCCAGTAAATAAGTGTTAAATGTATTCATATGTCACTAAGCAGCTGATATTGTCATAACTGCTACTGTGATCTCAATATCGTATAGTAATGATTAACGGTCTGTAGTGTAGATAAATATAGCTGTGTATTTAAGGTCCCTGTCGGTGTGTTTCTTTGATCTAACAACGAAGCGCTTTCATCGCCAGTATTGACAAAAACGAGGGACAAGTCATTTCATTATTTTACGTCTCTATAGCTCTTTCATATTGGAACACAATTAATGAATTATTGATTATTTATTCAGTTCAAATAAAACTGGTGAAATAAGCTAATTTAGGCCTATTTTGAAATCCTAGGCAAACATCAAAACGAGGCTAGTCAAACCTGTTTATCTTGCTATAGCTTAATGCAGTTCCATGCTATCTTATAACAGAATTATTCAAGCGTTTTATGTTATCCCTTGATTCCCGCGCCGTTTTATTTATAACATATCCATCACAACTTCCTCTTCGGTGATCCGCGTAATAGACCTTATTCGCTTGGGCGTAATGTTTTCCCAATACAGACCTCTTGGGAATACGATTCTTAGTTTGAGGTTTATCCATATTAATGTATCTTCTCAAGCGTTACCATTAAACAAAGGAAAAAGTCCCAAAGGAATGACACGTGACCTGTATTGGAAAAACAAATACGCCCAAGCGAATAACGTCTATTTTCTGTTTCATGAAATAAATTTTTTTGTCTCCGAAGAGAAGTCAGATACTCTACAATTTAAAGGCAGCAGTTCTGGTAAAGAACTGGTAAATATACTTCTCCTTTTATGATGTCAAACTTGAGCTGGTAGAACAGCAAAATTATAAAGCACAACTATCAGTGGGGTGCATGTGACGTCATAGCCGCCATGTTGGATGACTTAAACAAAAGATTTGGTGTCGGTTTCTTTTGTTTATGTCAACCAACATGGCAGCCATGGACTTTTGTCCCCTTGTAACAGCAATAGAACGTTTTTGCGTGACGTCATCGTGGTATGCTGGTATAAAAAGGATTTCTAATTAGGTTCTTTTGTTTGGAACAGTAACATGGACGGCATTAATCTCATTCCACGTGACAAAGAGTAAAACGCTCTGTACTAAATTGTGTCCATTACCCACCCATCCCTTAAGGGTTAAGACCTGTAGGGTACGTTTTAGACTTTTATTTTTAGTCGAAATTTCGAATTTCGTGATGACATCATGAATGATCTACTCGAGGGATATGAGGGATGTGAGGGATATGAGGGATATACTACTCCAGTACGAAAAAAACCCCGTCCCCCATCCCTTGGAGATATAAATTTTGCACACAAGCGTAGTGAAATCAATATGTTAGAGTGGATTTTTTTGAAATCAATATGTTAGAGCGGATATACTACTCTAGTACGAAAAAAAACCCGTCCCCCATCCCTTGGGGATATAAATTTTGCACACAAGCGTAGTGAAATCAATATGTTAGAGCGGATTTCGTATGAATGGAAAACGTACGGCACTAGACGTACAGCACGTACACGGTACGGTAAGCAGTAACACTGAAATGGCTTCCCATTGTTTTCGTGTGAATTATCCAATCATAACGCGTGTTACGCCGGCTACGGTAAAGTACATTACTGCTACAATAGTCTACAAATTTGCCGTATCGTTCCCACTCATACGAAATACACTCTATTCAACGTCCACAATGGGCAAGTTAAACTCGCTTAAGATTTAATTACAATTCTCCAAAGCTGTATGTTATTGTGCCTCATGTAGAGTGACATCAGTGCCACCAAAACCACAGCCTTTTAGTTGTTTGATAAAGAACGCTTAAAACAAGAGCCCTTCTCAATTCATTATTAGTCTAAGACCCTTGAAGTGTGTGTGTGTTGTGTATATATATATATATATAAACCTTGGAGATATATATATATATATATATAAAGTGTTTGTTTGTTCGTTTTATGTTTTTCACGACTTTACAGTGATTTCCCCTGTAGATTGTAGTTAAAAGATTTTTTAAACCTTTTCAAGGGTGTTTAACAATTAAAACCATTAATATTACTTTTGTTGACGGCCATTTTATGAATACCAAAATTGATATTATTTTATGGTCGTTGAATCTTTTAACTTTAAAAAAAGGCTAGCTTTGATCGAATTTATTATTATTATTTTTAGTGACTTCTTTCAGGTTAATCAGAAATCTATTTCAAGAGGAATGTCGAAAGACAATTCTTGATTTTAGTTTAAATAAAAATTTCAATTTCCACGTTTTATTGTTTATCACATTCAGTTTCTTTATTCTTTATTCTTTTCTTTTCTTTCCCGCTGTCCTGTTTCTCCTCTCTCTTCTTTAATCTCGCACGCACACTTTCTTCACTCCCTTTTTGTATAGTACACATCTATAAGGTTTTAGATTATAATGGACAAAAGTCTAGAGATCCCGTTCATATTGTTTATACTTCGCTTGGAAATCAGTTTAAAGCAAGAGTTATTTTAAGGATCTCAATATCAACTGTGTATATTACTATTTTCCGTACTCAATATTTTACTACATGCTTTTATCTTTCGAGAGCTTTCATAATGGCTTCTTTTTCAAGTCTCTCTTTCATTGGTTCCTTCAATTTTAAAACACTATGGAAGTTTCTTGTATAATGCACGAGCTTGAACTTCAAGTGTTGAAAAAAATCGTTAAAAATGTTCTATATTACTACTTTTGAGTTAGACACTTCTATAACCATTTGTTTTGGCGCTGTCTAAGATTCGTTTTTCTGTCCTCTCAGCTGGCACAGGTTCGAAATATTGATTTAATTTTAAACTTGAATGAAGCAGATGAATCATTATGCGTAAATTCAAGTCCTATATTACCTCGGTTAGCAGAACTACGCCAGTTCTGACATGAAAAGGATCAGTGAATTCTTTTAATATGCTTTAAATACTAGTCATGTTTATAGAAATATTTCTCGCAATAAACCGTAGAAGCCCGCCTTTTTTGGAGATGATTGACATGTCTTTCCTGTAATGAGACCACTGTGCATACATTTGTGGTAAAGTCAATCGATATTTCAAGTAAACATCGGTTAACTGAAAACAAATCATTTCCTTTTTTCACTGTGTCGTGGGTGTTTCGTGTAAGAGCAGGCTTTCACGTTATTTTGATAAAAGAAAAGAAAAAAAACACTCTCCCGTTCTCATTTATTTTACAGCTAAAACAGGCTAAAACAAGAAAAATCTAGAGTTATCAAAACTGACTGTATCGTTTGGGCAAACTGAAGGTAAGAACCATACTTATCTATTCCTGTTTCTGCATTACAACACTAGTTTTACCCGAGAAATGAAAAGGAATCGAAATTCGTGACATGACGCTCATACTCTTTTTTATAATAAAATTTCATAAGCTTTAGTTGCATATTTTGGCGAAATCCAATTTTCACTAAACGGCACGCTCTTTCAGATCATTTCTGCTGTTCTCACCAGAACAGGAAGGAACGTCCCAATGTGCACTTTTAGCCCTAAACTGAAGTTCGCATTTTTGACAAATTTTCTATTTTATGTATAGTTTTAAGATTTAACGCAAGCATAAGCCCTCCCGTTAAAACTAGGGGGAGCTAGAGGGGGGTGACAGTATCATTAGTTTCAGTACCCCCCTTTAGTCGGCCCCATTGTCAAAGATAAGATTGTACGACTTTCAGCAGGTACCATACATCAACGTTTACCGCCGATGCGAACGTAAAGAATTTTCCATTAAAATCCTTTAACGTAGATCTAAATCAAGATATAGGTTATCTCTTCTTTGTTCCATTTTAACAACGACTTTTAATAGGCAATAAACGAATATATTTTGTGTAAGAATAGCGCAGCAAGCGGTAGGGGAACATTGGGTTATTTGCAGACATCACCGTTAGGGTTTTCTTCCCCCTGCAGTGCATTGTGTTAATCGTATCACTTTTTGCTTTTATTCGCTTAAGTTCTCACATTATTTCATATTTAATCCATCTGAATTACGAGATCATGCCTGTCGCTTCGCGTTATTCACTCTTAAGATTCAAAGATTTGCAACACAAAAGTCCAATGTCTCCGCAGTAAAAAAATATAACTTAAGTATTTTTCTGCCTAAAAATTCTGTTACGCATTCGTTTCTATATTTTTATATCAAGGCTGCGCTTTTCGCTTCAAATTTCATGCGGTTCATAAAAACTTTGGTAGAATTTGTTCAGTAAGAACATCAGACATAAGCCTTTTAACTGTAATTATGCTCCTGATAACCCATCGGGGAAGAAAATCAATTTCTGTCTATATTGTAATTAAAATGGCAAAATGTAAAGAAGCCGAATACATAAACCAGTAAACCATACATTAAAAACGCTTTTTATCCAAAACAACTTAAATGTCTGAAAATTAAAATAACAAATAAATAATTCAATAAAAAGCCAAGCAAGAAATTTGTATAAAAAAGACAATACATTAGTTCTTCCATGGTTTTAATTAATGTAAAAACATAATTCAACTAGTGACGCCTTGGTTTAGTGTCCTGCAAGGTCAGTGGATTCATAATTAACGTTATGTTAAAGAGTATATCTTTGTTGTGGTCAAAAGTTTTGTAAATAAACGGCAGTAAAGACGCGGACCGAATTTATAAGGGAAACATGGCATTTCCATTTTCAGCAAAGACCCGGGAAATTAAGTACCCGCCAAAATAGGTTGATAAGAGAAAATGGAAAAATGTTTTTTCTAAAAATAACTTTAATGTCTGAAAACTAAATTAAAAAACATAAATGAATAAATAAAAAGCCAAGCAAGTAATTTATACAAAAGAGACAATGAATTAGATTTTTCCCTCAATTGCTTATTACTTCACCAGTGTTAATGTCGACGTCTTTCACTTTTCATAACCCGCAAACATTACAAGAAAGAACACAAGGTCAAGAATTTTGATAAATGTATATTGAATATGCGTCTGTAGTGCAAAAACTAATTACCAGCTGATCTCTGTCCTAGCTGGGGACACCATTTTACAAACGGAACCTATTGTTATTGTTTTTCTAATGTCTCATCGCGAAGAGACAGCAATCTAATAATGAATGGCGATAGGATTCCCCGGATTGACGTCTTCAGACCAACTTAACGTATAGTGTTTTCCTTTTGTTTCTAAGACTGTTTTACTTTAATAGTTTGTAAACTATTTGGCTGGTAGGGTCAGAAGTGAAATAAAATTTAGAAATGCTGTTGTTTTCTAAAGTTCTTAATCGTATTACGAACTCGTAAGTGGTTAAGTTCGTTGAGAATGGGTTAAGAAAAGTTAGGGTTCCATATATCTTCTCTTAAATGCTGAAACAGACGAGCCTCTTAAACTTGTGAAAAGAATTAGAAACTCAGTTTTTTTAATATGTTGTAAAACACAACGAATTATGCTTAAAATTTCCTGATGCTCCATCGCACATGCGCAGTCTGTAGTTCCACGCCGACCCGACACTGAAAACAATTATCCGCAGAAAGATAAATGAAAGATATTTTCAATCCAATTTTCGATTCTTTGATATATAGTCATTTATAGCCAGACGCCAATAAAACTGTGGTTGATACAGTGAATTTTTTACTTTGCTCTGTCTAGCTAATTCTGTACGGTACGTCATGGCCGCCATATTGGCAACTGGTCCGATTATTTTTTTCTCTTATTAATAAAAACATAATTAACAGTTCTAGATTGTTTGTCTTTTCCCTGTTCTTGGTCTATAGGATATCCATACCCAGACGCCCAAAATACCTGAATTATGAGCAGTGAGTCACTTAGCGTAATTCAAAATACTAGAGTTTGGCTTACCACGTCATAGTGTTCATAGTCGCCATGTTGAAAATTCGATAAGTCAATGTTGTAGAAAGAGGTGTAGGAGACGTATCATACCTTTTAGATTCGTAATTTCACTATTTATGCAATCTTGAAAACATTGATTTCGCGAAAATTAAGTTATAAAACGAAAATAATTAATAATAAACGAAAAACTTAGTTCCCGGTGTCTGTTCAAACAGTAGCATAAGGTCACAAACTAGAAGTTTGATATAGACACGTATGGCAAAAGATAGTTCTCTTATCAACTTATTTTCACTGGTACTTAATTCCCAAAAATTGGAATACCATGTTTCCCGCTATTTCCAGCTGAGCGGCATCATCGTTCATTACCAAACTTTTGAACACAACAAGTTACTTGCCTTAGGAAAAGCTTAATAGATGAATAATCGCCTTCTTAATCAATGAAAAAAATAATTTTCTTAGTGACATTTAATTCTACCCTCGGAACCTGTAGTCATTTATTGTTATTATTTTTCTAATATTTCATCGCGAAAAGACAGCAATCTAATAATGATGGCGATAGGATTCCCCCAGCCTAGCATACGCTTTCCTTTTCTCTAAGGCTGTTTTACTTTAATAGAGGGTCAGGAACGAAATGAAATTTAGAAATGCTATATGAAAAACAATTTCCTTTGACACCTTTCTCCATTTCTTTATTAAAATACCTAGAATGTTTGCAGTAGAATTGCTGAAAATCTAGTAAAAGTGATATCTTTACTGATTACTTCAACTTTAGCACAAGCTATTACAACCGACAGGTCAGGTCCCTTTATTACCCACATAATTCAAATGCTTTTCAAAAATCTCAAGATATCTCAAAGTTATTTCAATTACTGACATTAAATTTGCCTAGTAAAATCGTGCGTCGATGATGTACAGACAGCTTGAGTGTTCATGTGAACAATGCCACTTAGACGTCGCCTTTGATAGCCGAGAACCGTTCTTGACCCAAATGAAATGATTACTTTGTAAATTATTCAATTGCTGTTGCACTGGAGTCAAGAGAATCCAGAGTGCTTTATGTTACTAAGGACCACTGTCTCCGCTTAAAGCCCTGATAACGAAACTTTCACTTTAAGAGCAACAGGAATACTATTCCTTTCTAGTCTAAAAGCGCTGATACTCGAACTTAAGGTACGTAAATGCATATATATGATCATATTCCTCCGTCTTGAACTAGTTATGGTTTCCTAAATTTAATGTACATAAGATATTTTCAGTTTTAGCGAGTAAAAGTGTTCATAGTTCAGCAGTTTCTGCACAACTGGAATCCATCTTGGATCTGACTTGAAAACTGGCGCACTTTCTATGCGCAATAAAAAACATCAACTCGCTCTTCTTGAGTTTCGAAATAATTTTCATATACTATTAGACTTTCTACTAAACGTACTTATATAAACCTTGGATATTTTTCTATAATTTGTTTAGTACCGCATTTTGAAAACCTTTCTGATAATATTGTGTTAATTTTTAATTGATTGTGCACCCGCATATTTCCGAATAAGAAAAGGTTTTAATTTTAAAAAGATCTAGAAATACACATGAAATGACATCAACGCAGTGTTATTTATAAATACAAAAACAAACTAAAGTAAATTACAGATGATATTTCGTGCTCATACTCCTCAGTTGGCCAAACGACTTTGTAGGATTTTGACCTTTTTTTTGAAAAAGCGCCTTCCGTAGATTAGAGATTACTTTCTAGAAAAACGCCCAGTTGACGTCACATAATTTACATATCGAGATCTTCAAACCTTAAGAACTCAAAAAAGGGTCATCCATTACCAGAAAAATTTTAAAAACTCTCCCTTACCACAAAATTTATGAAGAATGGATTTTCAAAATATGGTCGTAGACATTAGGGGCACGTTAATGCTGCTTCGTTCACAAATGAATATTACTGAACAAATTTCACATTCAGTTTATTTAAATCTAACGTCTTATCTCACTAAATAACGTTGACCAGCTGTTGCGTTTTATAGCTCTTTACATCAAAAAATTCGACTCAGGATTATCTAGATTCGAACCTAGGATCTCATGATCACAATTGCTTACGAGTAGAGCTAAAATCTATGGGTATTTCTAAGAAATCAGTTTTCTTTATTCCTCAGCTTTCTCTTTCTTCAATGAAAACAATATCAGAGTATGAGATTTTAATAAGAATCGTATAGCATAATAGTAAATCGCGCGCTGATTGGTCGACAAGAGTGGTGATTTAGCGTGGAATTGGGGGGCTTTCGTTGACGTTCGCATAGCATATGTACGTGTGAGCACGTCAAGCTTTTCCTCTCGAGTTTTTCCTTTTTAAAAATATGCTATACGATTCAAGGTAAACTGATTGGCTTGACTCGGTAATTCTACGTTGAATTCCCTCCAAAAGCAGATATCGCACTCGCCGCTTCGCGACTCATGCGATATCTGCTTTTCTCGTGAATTGAACGTGGAATTCCCTCGTCAGCCAATCAATTTACCTATAGATTCTAGGTTCATACATATTACATCTTCCGAGAAACAAAGAAACAAACCCCAAGGGAATGACACGTGATCTGAAATGGGAAAACATTACACCAAAAGTAAAGCGCTCTAGTAACGAGGGTTTCTGTCAACGTCACAGAAGATCACTAGAGTTCATAATTTCTATAAATCTGAGAGGCGCTTCTGTGTTGACATGATAGAGTGAGTATGAACCACGTCTGGCCCACTAAAATGCAATATTTAATGCGATCTAAATAGAGTGTTTTGACATTCTTGTCGACAAATGGTTAGTCATGGGAGGGGTGGGACAGGAAGCTTTGCATCCATTCCCTTGCTGCCTTTTGGGGGGGAGGGGAGGGGAGGGGAAGTACACAAGGTTTGTGGGTAGTAACCTCTAAATGGTAAATCCTACGGAATATGTTCTCTATGTTTGATCCGAAAAAAAAATTTAATCGTTCCCTAAGCATTAGCCTTAAATAGCAAAAACTAAGACTCTCCCTCTTATTGATCATCAATTAGAATCCTGGTGCCAGTTGACTGACACCAACGCAAGTAATAAAATTGAATCACTCGCTCACTTAAAACTTTTAATACAGTTGATATTATGAGGGTGTGAGATGGGGGGGTGAAATATTTGGGATAGCATGAGGTGGTCTTTATAAGAACTTAAAGAGAATAGAGGAGGCCGGTTAAATTTTCCTCCAGCCCATCCCCAGGCACCAGGCGTAAATAATGATCACTCCCTTATCCCGTATCCGTTTTTGCCTGTTTTGACGAATGGTTTCTTAATAGCCCAACTATCAATGGAAATCAAACTGGACTAGCTAGATGAAAGCTAGATGAGATCAGTCCCTGCTGATGGCTTTTTTTCATTCATTTTGATGTTTAGTCTTCGGATTCGAATATGATTGTTAAATGAAATAGTTTCGGGTTGGTAGTTATGGAGAGATTTCTCGTTCATAAGAGCAATTAAAGTATGGTTTCTACCGATGTATATAAAGTATGGTATCTTTTTCTTATCTTCAAATTACAGGCGTTTATCTGCTGGTCATTACGGTATCAATAACGGCGTACAATCTGAAGAAATACCCGCCATGATCATGCTATTTCTCACTCTCTTTTTATCCTTACTTCTCTGACACACAGCTGCATACTGTTGTTAATCAATGTTTACGTTGAAACTTCACATCAATATTTATTGCTGTTAAAAGTGCGGACCGCTGGATATTTGATGGTAAAACACGGGAAACAAGATCAAAAGATACCGATGATTGATTCACACAAGACTGTTAGCGCAAAGGAAATGATTTAAGGCGCATTTCTGTGTGTCGAAGACGAAATATATGTAGCTCAATGTGCAAAGTGATGCTCTAACGATTCCAGACAAATCTTTCTTTACTTAGATTTTCGAGAACTCGCTCGTTTTTGTTCTTTACGTGTCAAGGCGAGATGCCTAAGCTTTCATTAACTACCCGTTAAAAGAGCAATCCAAAGAAACGAGAAACTTCATGTGAAGAAAGCACCACCAACGTCATCAACAGCTACAGAGGTACCACATATTTTTTAACGGATATTTATATCTTTTAAGATATATATATATATATATTTTTAAATTTTGGTAGCTTTGTTGCTAGTATTCTGCTTTGAAGATGTGTCGGCCGCTACAATACTGAGGAGTAAATTTGAACTCTTAGATAATCAAATCGCGCACCAGCGCTTACTTCATAGAATCCTCTTACTTTTCTTTCCGTCGCTGTTCATGTTGCTTTTCATAATATCACACTTAGCGCGTCATCTTTAATTTTGGATTCATAAGTCTTTAATGTCACACCGTTAATCAAATGAATTGCCTGCAACGTGCCGAGAACGAAGAATAGAAATGCCTGCAGCTCGTGGCACTGGCTGGGTTAAAAAACAAAAACTCCAACAAACTGGATTGATGAAAAATGATAATTTTGTTCTCGATTTTAAGAGAAGTGAACGCGACTACTCCTTGGAGATCTAAAGACATGAAAATGTTCGCGAAAAAGGTAACGACCCATCTTCATCGATATAGATTCATTACTTAAATGCCCTTCACTCTAACCAATCAGCGCTCAGTGTTCAGTAATCTATTTTACAAGATACGATATATGTTATTTGTCTTATTTCTGATTAAACTGTCAGCAACCATAATTTTGAGCTAAGTACACGGCGTAACCTGTATTCTTCCTCAAGCGTGTTTTACCCTTTAGACGGTGTTGGTACGGTTGTTATTATTACTGTTGTTACGCTGTTGCTACCTTTTACTTTCCCACGACCAAACAAGGCTAAAGCTAAGCAACATGTTAGTCTTTAAGGGCTTCAAATTCTTCTCATTTCATTAGTTTATATCCTCAATAACCGACCCTCTATTACCGACTAATGAAAACATCGACCCAATTCCGGTTCGAGACGCTTGTTTCTGTGGTCGTTCAATCGAGAAAATCAATCGCTTTACTTCATTTTAACCGATCATCGCCGAAGATACTTTCATTGCTTTATTTCGGGTTCCAAGTATTACAATATCAAATAACTTTCCCATCACTAACTTTGTTGAAACCAGTCAAGTGAGCCATCCCAATAACATGGACAATAGGGTCCAAAAGTGCCGCTAGACAATTCTAAACCTTATTTTATAACCTAATTTCCGCATTTTGCTTATCAGTTAGTTTGACGATTGTAAACATTTTGTACATCCCTGAAGATGGCGCTTGGCCCGAAAACTCGGATTAAAAACAATAAAAAATTGGTTGAACAATCATCTTCGTCATAATATGAAACCAACCTACAAGACAACGCTGGATTCTAAACCTTTTCTACATGACAATAGGCCCTTCCCGAATTCGCTTAGATGATCATGAAAAAATGGTTTCAAGCTGGAGGTTGGCCTTCATCAATAAACAATCAAGTTCAGTCTCGACTTGAAACCATTGTTTCGTGATAATCCAATCGAATTCGGGAAAGGTGTATTCCACAGCGAAGGAAAGATCAGTCCAAGGTTGGTAATAATGAGCTGTGCGTGATGTGTAATTTCATGTGGGCTATGATATGTGACACGTGAGAAAAGTTCGACTGAAAGCGAGTATCGCGATTTTCGTGCAGTTGAAAGTCCAAAATTTCTTTTCTAATAATGATGAGACGAAAGAAAAAGTTTGGATAGAAAAGTGTATTAAAAAGGCCCCACTTGTAAATCTTATCGAGTTGGAAAATAAGGGGATTCCTAGCTAACCATAACGATTTTTATAAGCTCTAAAATCATATGAAGTTTCACATCAAACCTTATTTTACACAAGACCAGCTGTAACTAGAAAATTGGATTCAAGCACATAATATTGCACAAAAAGCTGCAGTCCGTAATTAAAAAACTGATTGTTTCGTGTGAATAGTATTTTCCGGTAGAAACGTCTAAGGCAAAAACATGGGTAAAGTAGGTAACATTCTAATGAATAAACAAACTGAATGAAAGAGTAGAGCTGAGATTAAAAATTCAGTGCAATCTGCACTCAGTAGGTCAGGTAGACCTGTAAACCTGTTTAGTGTATTGTTTGTTTTTTGACTCGTATTACTGTCTCATCTCATCTCTTCCATGTCTATATCACAATAAGAAGAATACTAATAAGGCAATAAATTATCGATAGTTCGTAAAATATACTTCGATGTGTTGTGTCAGGCACGGCCGCCATGTTGGAGAGACTTACATATTTTATCACGGCTGCTATTATATTTTCCTGCTTTATTCCTTGGAGTACATTTGAAAGTATTACTAAATGAAAAGGATAATGATATTAAACTAAACAAAAAGAGAAAAGCAAGTCAAAGATTCTAAACTAGGAATATTAATTTGCGAATTTTAACATTCAAAAAAGATTTTTGGCCTATCCATTCAAGATGTCAGCCGCTCCTCTCGTCGCGCGTTAGCTTATAGCCTAAGGGAGATAGCATCAAAACTTGTTTTCATTCTGTTTTTAGATCATTCCATACACCTACACATTTCAAAGTGTGATTACCAACTTTTGTTTTCTATAAGTTCAGTGCTTGATTTAGTTCACATAAGGACACTTTCAAGAGCTCAGAATAACGTAGAATGTACTTCGAGGTCTTCCATCCTATTAATATGACACTCAAAAAAGCACGTACAAATATTATTGCCAAGGTTAGATTGATAAAAACAATCTCTGCACAGTCAAACAAACAAAGAACAATGACGAACATTCGGTTTTCAAAATAGAAAAACTTCCGATGTCTTAGCCGCGCCAGAGATCTGTGTTCAGAATTTCTTGGGGCTTTCGCTGCAGGCTAATTTTTGTGCCAATTTAGAGCTAATTATAATAATTATGGCAAATATTTTTTAGTTTTTTCGTTCAAAGCCAGTTTACCTTCCGTTTACAGCCAGTGATCCAAACCCAAAGTTTTCTTTTTTGTCTACGGCGGAGTAACTTTGTTCTCAATAGGCCTTTCCCAAGATATGGTTTATTAAGTCCAGTACTAGCCAAAGCCTCGATTTCAGTACGTACCATTGTGCACTGAGCTATGTACTAATCTGATACAATGGACTTCGTGATGATTAAACAATAAAGCAAAGAAGACTCGTTGATTAAACAATGTATAATTTACATAATAATACTGCTACGAAGAAACTGCTACGGTAATGAAATCGAAGCTTTGTCAAGTACAGGACTCACTCAACCATATCTTAGGAAAGGCCTATTCCCCTTTCCCAATTCGAGCGGATAACTAGGTTCTAGTTCGCAGAGCATCTATGGATTGTTTGGAGGGACAGGAATTACAAGGAATACGAGGAAAATAAGAAATATAGACGAGTGTTGTTCGAATTGCTAAGGACTACTATGCTCAGGATAAATAAAAGCAGACTTTTATGATGATGATGATGATGATGATGATGGTGATGATGATGATGATTTTTATTATTATTAATTTTTTAATCCCCTTCCGATGAAAGAAAGATAACGTCGGAGAGAATAAATAAATAAATAAGTAAACAAACAAGCAAACAAACAAACAAATAAATAAATAAAAATAAAAGGAAGACGAAGACGAAGACGAAGGAAAAAATTTCTGAATGCACCAAGTAGCTATCAGTGGTCACCCATCCTAGTACTAACCCAGCCCAATGGACTTGACTGAGTGTCTTGAAAGCACAACGCATTAGACCACTCGTCTATCGCTTTCAAAGAATTAGCATATCAATACCGGCGAAAACAATGCACCACAAAGACTAGGTTATTTTGCTCTTTCAAATCGACGTGAACCGTGGTTAGAGCAAGGGGTT
>WUAP02130465.1:0-29690 GCA_015163945.2 Stichodactyla helianthus | reverse complement strand
AAAATCAACTCAATATTCGAATAATGAAATCATTAATGCAGTCTAGGGGGGCACGCTTCATGTCCTTTGACTGTAACTAAATTTACTGCAGCATGGTACATGTGAGACTGCTATAGACTCGTCAGAAAATCACCAAACATCCAAGCTTAAGAAAAAAATGGGAGACACTAATAGCAACAGAGAAAACTTTTTAGTGGAGAGATTAATTAACAACTAAAAAGTGATGAACGATGGCAAGACTGAAGATCAAGCCATATCAAAACTGCAACACAAATTAGGAGTGATGTCATCAAACATAAAGCAGCTTTGATAGGGCATATGACAGGGTTACTGATAAATAAAGACAGTACCTCTTGGTTATGTGGCTGCACTTGCCCAAATCTGCTGTAGAGGATTGTCAGTTTATTTAACTTTACAGCTGCTTTACTTGATTCTGCCATAGCTTTGGTTAGCTGTGACAGATCAGTGGACAGTGCCATTACATAAAGTAATGAAGTGGAGAATTAAGAAAGAAAGAACAAGTGAGATTGAAGAGGAGAATGAAAGTTTAGTTGACCATTATAAGAAATCCAAGGTCAACCAATTAGATTTAAGAATTCTGAGAGATATTCAGCTTAGCAAGGTCTGCTCAAAGTTACCACACTTCTCCTTAAAGGATGTGGTGAACAACATTGCTGGAGGGAACAGGACCTTTGATTACTGTATATAATCTTTAAACCTTAGCTTATTGAGATCACAATTACAATAATGATTGACATGTAATACATTAAGATCATCAGACAGCATGCTTGATTGCAAGAATTGTAATCACAAGGGTAAGAAGAAAATGACTCAGAATGAAGAATCCTTTCCATCCAGGTTAATGCATGGGAAGATACCGGAAAATGCATAATCTGTCAAACACTACTACCACTGCGGCTACTACCACCACAATATATTCATTCTCATTTCAATTCCCATCTTTCTTGATGGTACATTGTCACCAGTCAATATTTCCTAGTCAACGGCAGATATTGGCTCAGCAGTTGAGATGCAAATAAGACAATAAGCATTGTTTGATCCCCTAAGCCTCATTGCATGATTTTCAACTCAAGAATAGTTTATTGCAGGCTCAACTGTAATAAATCTATTTCTAACATGCAACCTATCCCTTCCCCCCCCAAGGCATTATAAAACAGTTATTCCAGTTATAAACAGTTTATCCTAGCGAAACACATCCTGACATCTTAAACTTACAGATCTCTGGTTTTCTTGAAGCTGAATTCTCAGTTCCTCTGCTTGCCTTTCTTTTTCAAGTCGAATATTCTCCTTCTCTTCCTCACTCAGATTCACCTTTTCAGACTTTAAAAAGAAAGTGGAACAAATTAAACAACGGAATAAGCCACAATCATAATCCATCAGGAAAAATGCATTGTGCTTAGTGTTAAAAGTATGCTCACAAATATCTACATCTTGTACTGCATTCCTAGGGTCTGATAAGGGAATCCCTCCAAAATATAGGCAAGAAAGGGGTGCTCATCATACATTTTAGGGATTAAAATTGGTACTTAAGTTTTTTAGCCCTAGTCCTTAGGGTGATGAAAATCTAAAAGGATCTCTATCCAAGTTAGCTGGTACCTTTTTGGCCCTTTGTCAGTAAATAAAGCTTTTTCAAGATGAAGTAGATTAAGGCCTTTTAAATTTTTTCAAGCTATTGTCTTATTAGTACTATTAAATTTTTTTGAAAATACTGTTAGATATAGTACAGGGTTCGCATTACTAAAAGATTATAAAATTCCAAGAGTTTTCTAGGGTATAAATATAAAAATTCCAGGACCCTTTTAATTTTGAAATTTCATGTCAGACAATTCAACAATTTTTATTTTTCTAATTTAAACTAATACTAATAGAAAATTCAAGGAGTTTTGCAGGAGTTAATGTCAAAATTAAAAATTTCCAGGAGTTTTCCAGGGCCCTGGAAGAAATTTTCGAAATTCAAGGAGTTTCCCAGGAATTCCAGGAGCAGTGTGAACCCTAATAGTATCTCTTAGAGGTAAAAATCGTTGTTGTCATGCCCAACAAGATGAGAATCTGGTACCTTTCAGGGGTCATTTTCAAAATTTCTGATAAGCAGTCCCACACTCTTGTACATATGGGAGCGAACGTCCTGGGTCACTTGAAAAATAAAAAATTATTGAAGAAAAAGTAGTTACCAGACTGTCTTTCTCTTTCTGGGATTCTTCTAACTGGCAAAGTACTTTCTGGTTATCCTCCATTAGCCTGCTCAGTTCCAGATTCTTTTCATCTATCTCTTCTTGTCGCTTTCTCAAAGCTGCTTCATATTTCTCATCTGCTTCTCTCATTTCTGTTGCACGAAAATTGGAGTAAATGAAATAAATACCTTAATATGTGGGCTCTTGGTCATTCTTGCTGTGCTTGGCATATATGGTCATATAACCTTGTGGCAAATATTTTCCCATCAGGCCCTTCTAGTCAGTCAATAAGTACATAATATTCACCTTCTTCATGCCTCCTGATTTTTTCTTCCAGTTCACGCTGCCTGATTTCCTGTTGTCTTAGCTTTTCTTCATTTTCTAAGCGTTTCCTTTTCTCATCCTTTACCCTTGAACTAAAGTGAAAGTTTCCAGATAAATGATACCCCAGGATACCAGATTACCCTGGGATACCAGATTCATTCCAGAATAAACATTTGGATTCGTCAAGCATTTACACTATGTAACGAAACCACACCAGTAATGTTATTTGGGTGTTTCTCAGCAGCCATCAACACAATGATTTGGGGTGGAAAAGAATAGAGATCCATCCAAAGACCCATTTCACTATATATTGTTTTGGATTCAAAAGTATGTGGATAAAAAGTTTTTACTTTTTTCCAGATTTTTTTAAAATCTCTGGGGACACCACCAGTTAGCCAAGATGATTTTACATTGGATTAATGTGTATATATGCATGTAATAACAGCAAAGCGAATCTGACCCAAAAACACTGGTTTGGTCATGAATCCAGAAACTTTAAATTTTGCTCGTGTAAACGTAGTCTAGGATCACATTGGAGATTCTCTAGAGGTGAAAATTCAGTCAATAAACAGACAGTTTGGAAGGGATTGAAGCAGGTTGCCTTACCGTTCAGAGAGAACATGGGAATGATCTTCAGCAAACTGCTTCTTCATTTGCTGGACTTCAATGGTGTCTGGCCTTCTTCTGCGCATGTACATCTCATGGTTACCCATGCATAATGCCAAGATGCGCTTGTTTATTCTGAGGCGTTGAGTATAGAACACAAAGTCCTACGATTTCAAATGATCCAAATAACTATTGAATACTATATTGTGTATATTATGTGTGCAGCTGGATTTGTGCCGTTATAATTTTTTTCTTAAAATTAAAACTAGCATTATCACTTACAGGTGCTTTCTTGTCAATAGGCTTGATGATGAATTTCTTGTCGTTAAAAGAGATGTTTCTGATTTCACTCCATGGAAATCCAATCTTTGGTGTCAGCCTACAAGAAAATTACAATATTTTAATGTAAGTTTTCAAAAGGTCTGCTTAATAGCAAGTTGGCTACAATTTTTAAACAAAGAACGACAACTTTGAACAATTTGGTAAACACATTTCAGCAATTGATCCACTGCCTTCATCAGTACCATAAGATTTCAAAGTTTTTATGTTTCCTCAGTTTACATACACAGATACATACATACAAACTTAATTGTGTGTGCCAGCAATAATAGCTGATGTGAATGTTACATCAGGTTTATGCCTGATTTTCACAAGACTGACTCTCCTTCCCCTCCCTTAGTACACACTTGCTACCCACCCCTACCCCCAAGTACAACTTACTTGTCCTCTGGCTCATAGACATTAAGACCAAGTGCATCAACACCCAACAACAAATCAGTGCCCTTCTTGTTCTTGATGTCGAAGTAATTCACACCATACATGTCAAGATCCTGACCAATTTTGAGGTACTCTTTCATGGCATCAATTCTGTAAAGGATAAAAACATTAGAGTGGATTTTGTATGAGTGAGAAACATTACAGCAAATTTATAGCCGTACCACACTTCACTGTAGCCATAACATCACATTGTGATTGGATGTATCACACGAAAACAATGGAATGTTACAGCATGCCATACTGTGTACGTGCTATAAGTCAGTACTGAATGTTTGCCACTCATACAATAACCATTCTTAGGAGAAGCCATTTCAGTGTTACTGCATACCGTACCGTGTACGTGCTGTAAGTCATGCAGTACCGTCCATTTCCCACTCATACAATAATCTTTCTTATGGGAAGTCATATGCATTTCAGTACTACAGCACACTGTACTGTACATGCTGTAAGTCAGTACTGAATGTTTCCCAGTCATAGGAAAAACTCCAGTTAGAATGGAGTTTGAAAAATGAAAAGGTGCTGAGAAATTGTGACAGCCTCCATTCAAGACACAAAGGGATCCTCCCTTAAATCAATAGATAATCTCCTACACCATTAACTGTGCTTTCTATAATGATTGTCTAAACCATGGTATGAAATCAGAGTGCGAGGTCAAATACTACGGTACTTACGGCAAAAGATCATCATGTTCTTTCCACCATGTTACAATTTTTCCTATCCACTCCTCTTTTGTTAGCTTGTGCTGCTTATGGACTCTATTAAAAGACCCATGAAATAAAGTTATTTAAGAACTAAAGTGAAGACATTGAACCCCTATGGTGAGTGACAAGTGTGATCATCCAGGTGAGAGGAGTCTTTGGCTGACACTTTATAGCGCAACACACAAAAGTATGACCACTTTTAATTTATTTGAATATTTTTATTCACAAGGTTTTTGCTGCCAAATGAGCTTTTCAGTTTACTCAAGTCCAATGTGTAAACTGACTACACAAAAAGGACTAACCCACTGATAACACAGCCAGATAATATAGTGTAATTGATAACTGCAGCCTGGGATCCCAGGCTAAAGATGACTTCACTCAACATGTTGTGAAGTGTCAGTCAACACCAAGAACAGCAATTGTTTTTATTCAGGGGCAGATCCAGGGGGGTACAGTTGGGATGTGCACCCCCCTGAGATGCTACTTACAGTCAATTATGGATTTGATATCATTTAATTTTGGTTCTCGAGTCCTGATCATTAATGGTGCAAACTGCCCCATCAAAAAAAATTCCTGGATTTGCCTCTGTTATTGTTGTCCTTGGTACATCTTGAATGAACAAACCTTTCTGACAGCAGTCTGTCCTTTGATAAATTCTTTTCTTTTTCACCGTCATAATCATCATACTTTGCCTGACACTGAAAAGAGAAATGATGAGGTAAAAATAGTTTAGTGGCCAGTTATTCAATATTCTCTCTCATTTGACTGGAAAATCTACATCAATTGATCTCCACAGGAGGCCAAAATGATCTTACTCCAGCCCCTCCAATCTGCAGCTGCACCTTTGATTTCCTCGACAGTTGGCGGAAGGTATGATTTTGTCGCTCAACCCCTTCCATAATTCTAATCATTTATATACTCACAGCATATGACGCCAAGAGCACAGAAGTCTCTGGTGGACAATATACTGTATCGTTTAGTATGTCATCTCTAACTTGTAGATAGAACAATTTCTATGATTGGAAGTTAAACAGAATTTAAAAATACAATTTAAATAAGGGATTGATTGCTAAGTATATTATAATGCAAGAAATGAAAAAATATATATAATTACTGTGGTGATATCCTGAATAATTTCTTCGCCAACATCTTCTGGATAGAATTTCACTAGAAACTTAAACTCTAGAGGATCTTGTTTCTTCACATCCTGAGCTGTTACCTAAAAGAAAAAAGAATTCAAAGATGTCACATGAAATAACTACATTGTAACAAGTGAAAAGAATTTAGGAGAAAAAAAGAAAAAAGAAAAGAGATGAGTAAGGAAGATTGAAAAAAAGGAATAAACAAAAATGGGAGAAATTAATGCAACTATCAATGTTAAGCTTGCAGGGGGAAGACACCAGACCTACGACAGGAATGTGATTCTTTTATGAAATGTTTCAGCCAAATTACTGCCTCTAGGGCTAAAACAATCATAAAAAAATAAAGTGTCCTTTTTATAAAATTTCCTAAATCCAGGCAAGTGTTCATTCAAAATCCCAGCTGACAGCACATCTAGTCAAATCCAGTTGGTTGTAATGGAATAAAGTTAATCTTAAAAAATAAATTTACAATTTGCTATCTTAATCATTTGTCTTCTGTTTCTATCTCAAATTTATTCATAGGCATTCAATTATTATGTAAATTTTTAGTTCGCTCAGTAGAAATATTTAGAATAACAAGTTAAATGCACAATGTTAATCAAGTTTGGTGGATTTTTTTCCAAATAACATATTCTCAATACTACGTTTCATATATCTTTGTTTTTCTTTTTATTTGTTCGTTTTTTCTGTGGTGATAGTGATCACTGGATGTGTAAGGTGCGAACATATGCTTCTAAATAATACATAATAAACACAAAACGACACGCGCAATTTAAAATACAAGATTCCTAACGAAAATTATTTTGGATTCAATAAATTTTTTAGACTTGATAGACTCCCAACGAAATGCAATGACGCGTGTTATATTCGCTTTAATACAGGCCTGATCCATTTTGAAATTTGAATGAATCATTGCTGAAGTATTTTATAGCTATTCAAAGCCATGACAATGTTGATTGTTATTTTAATCCCGAACAATGTTTTCAAAACCCACGTACGATAATGTGTAAACTTGCAAATACACAAGACCGAAACACGTAAAGTTTTTCTTGTATTATTTTTCATCCACATACGCAATCATCTTTTGTGGGTTTAAATACAACATATTTATAATAAAACAAACCACAAACCTATCTTTACCCAATCAAAGCTAATCCACAATCAAAAATTGCACAAAGGATTTTGTATTCGAAGTCTTATCAGCCCTAAATCAACACTTCAACATTGCTTGTATATTCTTATTTTAATATATAACTGAACTTTCTCACCTTTTTGTTAAGCTTCAGCCAAGCGGTATACCCCTTATTATCGGTGTATTGAAGACCGAAATACCAAATTTCACGAACACCGATAGTTTTTACGACCTTAAAGGTAGAAAGATTCAAAAATATTAAAAATTCTTTTGGAACATGTCAGACTATTAGCTCTCGGTAAACTTTAGCTTAGTTGACATAACTCTTCAATGAACTTGACTGAAAAATATTTATTCACCTGATCGAAAAGCTGTTTGCCAGTGGTGCTGGTTTGGATGGCAAACTCAAGCTCGGCATCTTTGGTAGTTACTTTGACGTTAATCTAGAGAAAAATAAAATAAAATAAAACAAAGAAGTTGAGTGACCTTGATGTCAATCGACGGAGAAATTCGATACGACGCGCGGACGAAACTTTTGCAACTTTTCAGCCATTTTTCACCTGCATTAAAAGCACGAAAGCAAGTTTAGCTGAAGAAAAAATATTATAATATACCTTAGCATTGCAAAGATTTCTACTTACAGGTTTAGGCATTTTGTTTTTTGGAGTTTTTATCAGCTACAAGACGAATAGTAAAATGAATACAAAAATGAATGAAAATTATTGTCGTTGGGTGACCGTCAAAGATCCAAGTAAACTATTCCTGAAAACCAATAACAATAAATTAATAAAGTTAAACAAAATCTTAAGAATAAGAGACCATGGTTAATGAAGAATTCCGGTTTATCTTTGTTGGTAGAGAAGTAACATTTTCAAATATTGATGAACATTTTAGCGAAGTTGATATTAGTTGACGTGTTTTTCACTCGCGCGACAAAAACTCTTATTTCACTCGCAAAAACTCCAAAATAAGACTTGAAAGTCTTATGAGAGCTGAATCAAAGGTTTAGCTTGTTGGAGAGGTAGTTTTTGAGGCGGAATTTAAAATAAAAGTAATATTTTTAGCAGAGTTTTTGGAGCCTACCTGCATCTATATTCTCTCCCTCAAGGTGGGTGTCAACCTTGTTCCCAGCCTTCTATCCACTCCCTACCAACCCAGCCTGGGAACCAGGTTAGGACGGATGTTTTTTTTTGTTTTATTTTTTCATTTCAAAAGTTAGTGAGAATCAATAAGACTCATTTTGGAATCGCGCTGCTTTTCCCTGCGTCATTCAAAGAGTTACTCAGAGAAAAAGAAACAATATGCAAGGGAATGATACATGTGGTCTGAAATGGGAATATAGTAGGTAAATGGGATTAAGGAATGGGCAAACGAATAAAAAATGAATGGGTGAACCCATGAAGATATGAATAGAAGGATGGAACAAGAGACGAATGAATGAATGGAAAGAAGAAGCAATTAATGAAACTTAAATGGGAGGAATTTAGGGAGAGATGGATGGATGGATTTATGAATGAAAGAACGTACGAACTATATTACCGAGTGACTACATTAATTACATCAAGAAATAAAACAAATTTTCTATTAAAAATCCCATTCCTCGTCTCCCTTCCTCTCCGTCTCACTCTCACTCTTTCTAATACTGAATTTGAACGGGGGGAAAAAAACTTACTTCAACTTCTTTGACAGATAATCCCAGACAATCAAACTACCGTTTCTAAATCTTTGTAGCTCTTGATAGTCATAAACTACACACGTAGCATTCCCAAAATTTGTTCGATTCTTCCACTGAACGAAACTTTTTCTCCTACAATAATAAGGAACTCTTTCTACTATTATTGCGATTCTTTTAAACGGAAGTTCTTAAATTTACTTAAGAACTGACTAAAAGATCTCATAACGGTTTCATAGTATAAATTTCCTTGAGTTCAATTATGTTTTGGTCGTTGGTAGACGTAGCAAATATTGATTTTTGGTCACAGTTGAAAGCCTCGTCAACTGAACTCAAATATGCCCATGTTTGGTAATATAGTATTTGTCTTTTGTTCTTGTTTAATGGAGTCTTGAGCGCGTTAGGTGGGTGTTTTGATAATTTAGATCAAGATTATTGGCACGAATACTATTTTGAAAAAGAATTGCCGCCAGCAGTTTACAGTGGAAAAGATGTGAAGCGATATTCCACATATTTTGTCCCGCTTTGATAATTCTTTCCATTACTTTCATTATAATTCTTTTTTCCATTTTCTCACATAATAATAAGAAAAACAACTCTAATTAAAATCAAACAATTTATCGCTTTTTGTTTAGTACTTTCGAGAACAATTCACAACAATGAAAAGAAAACATTTAAAATTACCGAGTAGTAGATTCCATTTAGTCTGACGGGCAGTTGTAAATAGCTTCCGCAATCTATCGACCTTCCTGTCGTTAGAGCAGATTTCGAACGGCTATGAAAAGCTCATGCCACGAACACGGTCGTGACACGGTCAAGGCTCGGCAAGGCACGTTGAAAATTCTAAAAAAACATCACGCTCGCGGCAAAGCACGCTCAAGGCACCGATCGTTTCGTGAGCTTTTCAGTCATGCGAAATCTGCTCTAAAAGCGTGTCTTGCCGTAACCATGATGAATTGAGAAGTCTCAGTGGATGTAATCTCGCATGCTATCTAATTGGTTCAACGGACGGATGCCGTCACTTCCGTGTAGCGCAATGCACTGTTTGTCGAAGTGTGTCGTGGTTTTTCAGTCATAGAAATAGTAAGCAAGTCGAAACTTGGGAATATCATAAATGAATGATGTAAAAGACATACTTAACGTAACGTAGCTTTGAAGTACTTTACCGTAACCGTAACTACGCGTTGTATCGAGTGCGCTTCACAACTTTTGAAATGAGAGTACCGAAGTTCGTTCGGGTGTGCTGCAGTTCAAGTCGTACTTCGGAAGTTCACAACGAACCTGTTGGCGAACTGCAACCTATTTTCCCGCGTAAATTCGAAACGCACTGTAAATGCCTCCTGAATATAGCCCCATCGAATTTTTAAAGGGATATTTTCAAACTTTACCTCCGTGTAAGGACCTGTGAATGACGTCACAATAGCCAAAACAACGCTCGTCATGCTCCTATTGGACACTTAGGCTAAACGTCAATACTCAGACAATAGTGGTTGTTACACCAAGGTAAATCTATAATTAAGCCCCCCCTCCCCCCCGAATGCAAGCCCGCCCCAAAAAAAGCCCAACAAAATAGGAAGTTGGGCAAACATAAGCCCAGGGCTTGTTTATGGAGGTTACGGTACTTGGTAGTTGAAAACGAAAACAATGGGAAGCCATTTCAGTGTTAGACCGTGTGCATGATGTAATTAAAGTCAAAACAGCTCAAGCGCACCCCTCCAGACGCCATTAATGATTTCATTATTCAAAATATTGAGTTGCTTATTGAAACTGGGATTAAAAAATAATTCTCTACTTGAATTTTGATTAGATTCTTTAATGAGTGCTATAAATAGGTAGAAAAACTCCACAGAAAGGCCGGTATAAAGTTTGCGTGTATTTCCAATCAAAATTCGAGTAGAGAATTAATTTTGAAGTTTGAATAATCAACTCAATATTCGAATAATGAAATCATTAATGGGAATCTAGAGGGAGTACGCTTGAGCCACTTTGACTTACATGTAAGTAACGTTCGTTTACCACTTATATGAAATCTATATCACTGCTGGGGGTCGTGTCGCACAAGTTCAATATGAACAGTAAACATACTGAGTAAACAAACCAATAATCCCAGAAAGTTTTCATCAAAGTGAACTTGAATGCGAATGTGGATTAAATTGGTTTCGAATCTATATCAGTCATGTTGTTGTTCTATACTTAGAACTATGCAAATATAGCTTAATTTTGAAATATTGGCGTTCCAAGGATTAAAAAAAATTTTTTTTTGCTTTCATCCCATTCCAGTCAATTCAATGAAATTTTAATTTAATTTTATAAAATAAATTCGCTGAAAATCGAAGGAGAAGAAAGGGCCGGGAGACTGTGTGTGTGTTTGAGGAGGAGAGGTTGTAATGATCTATGGCATTCGAAAACAAAGAAACCCCCCAAAAACTATTAGAGAAGCTTAATTTTGAAGGTCTACCGCATTACACACGACACGAAAAGATTTTTATAGTACATCCATTTTTTTATTTGACCCCATTAATACTACAGGAGGTTTCTCTGTTCGATTGCAGTTCAAGACCTTAAAGTGCTGGTCTGGCACACAGCGTTGGCCGAAATTACAAGCTTCGTGACAAAGTTTCATTAACCTTACCTTTCCAAGCGATAAATTAAAAAATATATATTGAAATAACTCCAGGGAAAAAGGAAAAAGATAAAGAAACTCCATCGCGCAGATAAAGAAATTATTAAAATGAATGATTTTTTCAGGCAAAAAGAAAAAAAATCCATGAAACATTAGATTTTTGTGAGTTCTGGCGAACCGTATAAGCCAGCTGTTTAGATTATTAAATTTGGCGCTGATACACTTAGACATAACAGAATCTCGGGGTGATTAATTGAATATTTTGGTTTTCACACGTCAAGAGAGTCGGATGCGAATTTAACGATAAGAATGTGTTTGAACGTGGTTGTACTGTAAATAGAAAAAATTTGCTTAAGATGAGTCACTCGTCTGCAGACTGGGGGTGTGAGATTTTCCACTTTTGTTGAAAATTCGAGAACAAGAAGGTGCGCATCTAACTAATATTCGTACGATTCATGCTCATTCAAGCGCTTCAACTTATGACATTCCAATCATATAGCAGTTTTTAATTCTACGAATCCGTCGACATTAAGTTCGATTTACTAGCAATTAAGTGTGGAAACCCACACTCCACCCTTTAAAAACTTATCGAATCCTTAAATATTTTAAAATATTTTGATTATTAAAATAACAGATGCATAAACTTTCGAAAATTTTAGAAACTTTTAATGAAACTATTACTTGTTAACTAATTAATGCATCCTCAGACTAATACTAGTAAACTTCGAATCGACTTGAAAATATTTCGTAAAATACAACTTAAAATTGTCATAAGATTTCAACATCTTTATTCTTAATAAACTTATCAGAGTAATTTTGATATCTATTTTAGAAAAATGTTGAACGTGTAAACCAAAATGATAAATGTGCATGAATTTTTTTCTAGAAATCAGGAATGTTTTATTAAGGTCTCTCGGTAAAATTCCATTAATTCAAACGAGTTAAACTTTAATCTCGATATAATTAGATGTTAGAGGTTTAAAATAAATAAATAAATCAAAATATATAAATATTTTCTTGGACAAGCAGTACATTTTCTTACCTGGATTGGATTAACCGTTTAAATCAGGCTCGTTCGGTTGTTTTTGACGTTGGTTCGATTTGTACGAGAGCGAAGATATTCCAGCCTTATGGACCCTTTAGAAGTTTCGTTCCGAGTAAAGACAACTCCGTGAGCTCACGCAACATACATCCAACATTCCTGGCGTGTTTGGTAGCAATGTGATGACGTCAAACCACTCGTGACGTCATAATATTTGCGGCGTAATGGGACATGCATGCCTGGCAAGTAGTATCGTTGCCATGGCAATGAGAATATTTGTCGGAACAGAAGTCCTTGACATTTATTCTGGAATGTAGTGAATATTAATGGCATCATGTCTCAAGGAGAATCGCATGAATCATCACCAAAATTATCATGGTAAAATAGCTGAAAGTAGAAATAAAGATGCAAAAGTCACAGATTCTGTGAGCATGGAGCAGGGAACGATGTAGCGGCCAGCCAATGCCAAAATGCAAAGTTCAAACTTCACTACTGGCAAGCAAAAATAATTTTGAACTACCAAATGGAATATGAAATGAGAGGGGAAATTTTACTCCAACAAAATTATTTGTCCTGCCCAAAATAAAAATTGTTTGGCAATTTTTTATTTTCTATTTTGAGCCCTGTATCTACTATGGAATTTTACAGTTACTTACTTGCGTAGTCTGTTGAAATCTTCTTGATCTTATTTCATTCTGAGGCAATAAACTGCAAAATATACCGAAATAAAGGGAAATTAATAACAGTTAAATGAAGAAAATATACTAGGGAGAGGAGGCAGAAATGTAAGGAGTAAGAAAATCAAGAAAGAACAGGGGCAAAGGAAACAGGGTTCGGAAGTCAGAGGAGAAATAGAGGAAAGGAGGGAGCGAATGAGGAGACTGTAGGGACAGAGAGGGAGGGAGGGGAGGCACAGATGGAGGCAAGGGAGATGAAGAGGGAGGCAGGGTAGGAGAAGGAAGGGGAGGAGAGACAGAGTAAGGTAGAATAGGAGGAGGCAGAGTAGAAGGTGGAGAGAGAGGAGGGGAGAATGATAGGGAAGCAGTGGAGTTGGAGGAGGCAGTCACAATGGCGGGGGAGGGAGGTAGGGAGAAGAAAGATGGGGGCACACTGGAGACAGCATGCAGCAGTAAGGAGACAGAGGGGAAAGAATGAAGTCAGAGAGCAATAGAGATCAAACCTGTAGGAGACAGAGGGATGGTAGAAAGAGGGATGGCAGGCAGAGCCAGGAAGAAGCACGAGAGAATTGGAAGATAGAGAGAGGACAGAGAGAGATGGATAAACATGCATCTCCCAGGTCTCAGACTTGCGAAACCTTCAATGGAAAATCCTCTCTGCGTTTTGATAGAGCTGACATCCCAAGACTAGCGCTGCAGGAAACAAGGAGAAATATCCTCTTTTTAGAGTGCAATACCCAAGGGCTTATTCAACAGTAGGTGGCATCTAATAGAATGATCTTAGTTGTCTCCTGGAATCAAAAACTATTGGTTTTAGGGACCAGGGAGAATCTACAGAGCACTCAGTTGATGTAATGTATTCATAAAATCTATTGTTGTCTATTGTCATTCTATCTATTGTATTATGTGTTGTTCATTGTATTTTCATGAATATATTACATCAACTGCATGCTCTGTAGACTCTCCCTTAGGGGACCATTCATGTGATATCCTGCAAACACTAGTAAAATCCATGCCCCCATCTTGTACCTTTTCTTATTTTGAGAAAATTTTAAAAGCCTACCTCCTCCCTAAAAAAATTCTACTGCTGAAAAATCATGACCCCCCGCAAAATCATCATAGACTCACTATACATAAATTATGAATACCCTTAGTATGCAGTAATGGACCTAATCCACTTGGGAGTATTTGTTTTCCCATTACAGACCACCTGTCATTCCCTTGGGTATTGTTTCTTTGTTTCTCAATAGTGCTCAAGAAGATTTTAATATGGATGATCCTCAAACAAAGAATCGTATTCTCAAGGGATTGACATGTGGTTTGAAATGGGAAAACATTATGTCCAAGTGGATTTGGTCTATTGAAAGAACATTACGTTGAATTATAATAAATTGGAATTTTTAAATTCTTGTTTTTAAAAATATATTTAATATTTCCACACTGCTCAGGTACAAATAATTATTCACGATTATATTAATAAACAAATATCTTATAAATCAAGAATATGAATCACATCAAAAGAATATTAAAGCAAAACTTTCACACTCAAACAAATAACAAGCAAAACAAAAAACAAAAAAACAAAGAAAAGTAAGAAAATAGGGAAATCAATACTTGAAGTTATTCTATAATTACTAGTAATTAGATTATTGATTAATAATTATTGTAACTATTTTTTAAAGATTTTACAAGTTTGAACAATTATGGTAATTTTAAATTGTAAACAAAGACTGTTTATGAAATTGAATCTTATTCCAAATGAGTACAAAGACTACCATTATGATTAGTTTTAATAATAATCTATAAAAATTTATAATGGCAATAACAAATATCAGCACTGCATTGGTTGTAATCAAGAAATATTAAACAAAATGGTTATTTCATAGTTTGTTCTTTAAAGTTTTGCGCTATCAATGAAAGTTATAAATGCAATGGAAATCACCATCAAAAATAACTTATTTTTAATATTTCAATAAGTAGTAAGACTTTCTTTGAATAGCCCAAAACTCTTCAAATTTAAAGCTGTTACACTTTGATTTGACAGTGTTCGATAATATAACTTTGACATAGATAATCAGATAGTATATTGATTTTATATTTCGTTTCTTTTATTTCAGGTGACAGCCTTTTGAAAAATAACCAAGGTTGATAAAAACCTTGATCTATAAGTAACTAAGACTAGCAAAATGTCTCTTGCCTTGGAACTGCATAGTTTTTTCTCTAACACAAGATGCTGAGGATCAAACTTGCACCCCACTTTGATTGAATCCCAAACAACAAACCAGGAACAAGGAATGTTACCAAAACTTAGCATATTCAAAGCTACTTGAGTTTGGTTTTATAAAGTCATAGTTCCTTAAGAAATCAAATTACTTTTACAAAAATCTCTCATTAACGAAGACTGTTATTTTTCAACAAGGCTGTCACAGTGCTTTGTATCCATGATAACAATGTGGAAACATATTTCTCATTTTGTATGGTGTTACAAGCATCTCAATAAAGCAACGTTGCAAAAGAATATAGATTAAAGTACAAAATATTCTATCCAAAGCTTCAAGGGCAACAGGACAAAACAGCAATTTTTTGTCAATCATAGTAAATTCGTTTTACAAAGGTTATTAATTTTATTATATTTTTTCTTTGAATAGTAGTAAAGAGTTGTATCTTTCTATCTAATCTCTTGTTCCAAGTTACTAAACTACTACAGCAGTGTCTTGTTCGTTAACTACCTAAGTTCTAATGAACTAATACCTAACAATACACAGGAAGAGATCTAATGAACAAAGTAGTATGATAGTCCTCTCATCCTATTGCCCTTTATCTGTTAAGATAAAATGAAGTGGAATGAACATAAGGGCTTTTATTATACGACAAAGTAATTTCATGCACTCTCATTGGCCAATTTGCGGTCCATAACTTATGGTACAGACCAACCCTATTTGTGTTCACCTTGCCATACAATAACCATCTTATTAACCTCGCTTGATTGTCTGTTTTTTATGCTACACACTTGGGCCATAAGACAGTGGAAAAAACTCACTCCATAACTTACGATATGGCTCTCAACGTTTGGTTAATAAGAGGTATATAGACTCCTATTAGCTCAAGGAATGCAGTTCTGGGGAGGAATACGTGAACACCCAACACAAGAGGTCTTGCCGAGAGATATAATTATGACCCACTGTGCAAAAAGACGGCTTAGTGAAATCTATCAGAAAGCACGGTAATAACTGGTATTTTTGATGCATTGTTATGTAATTAATCAGCAAGTGACTGAAATTTTTCCTAATGATTTAGAAGATAGCTGAAAATGCTTCAATAATTTTAAAACATCTTAGTGTTGAAGCCATCACAAGATGTTGAAGGGGAAGGGAGGGCTAAGCACCAGAAATACAAGGTACACCTGGATTTGCATAACATCTAGGCACTTTTGTACACTTCATAGATAACATAGTTGATAAGGAATGGGTTTGCTCAACATACCTTATGTAGAGATTTACATGCTTTCGAATTCGTCAATTCTGCTCTTGGTGTTGCCCTGCCTGATCTGTTTCAGGGTTTTATACTTGTCCTTTCCTTGCCTCATGTTCTCAGCATGAATGATGTCCATTTGGGTTGCTTTCTTAGCATCTTTAGCCTGGCTAAGTTCAGCTGAAAGGCTCTGTAGAAAACACAGGGAAAGATATTAAACTTAGTACCTTTCGTAAGGTGGAACTGTCCTTGTTTTTGTTTTTACAAGGGTAGCACTTAATAGCCAGTGGCTAACAAACTGGTGGCCCTCGTTCCATGATCGAATGGGAATTTAGAAGTTGATTTTTTGTGGAGGGAGGAAAACTAGAGAACCCAGAGAAAAACCCTTGAAGCACAGAAGAAAATCAACTAGAAACTCTACTCACATACAAAACCGAGCCCAGTGGGACTCGAACTGGGGTTGCATTGGCAAGAGGTGAGCATTCTCACCACTACACCACCTGTGCTTCCCTAAACTTATCCTGAAATTTCTTTATATTATTATGATTCCTTTTTAGGTCTTTGTTTTTATGACCAGCTGTTTATGATCCCCCTAAAGACTTTCCGCTTCCCCCTCTCCCAATAAAAAGGAACATTACCCAAATATGAGAGGATGTACTCACAGATAACTGCTCCTGCATTCTCTGGCTCTTTTCAGCTTGAGTCAGGCGGTTCTCTTCCGACCTAAGCAAGCTCTCATCAGCATTCATTTGCAGGTCAGCAGTCTTTGCCTCCTCTTCTTCTTCTTTCTGTAAAACTTGAGCCTGGAGTTCCTCAAGAGCTTTCTCCTTCTCCTCACGTTCTGCCTTGGTTTGCTCGAGCTATGGGTTAATCGGTGTTAAAATCCTTAGCATTAATACCATACTTTGTTAACAAACTAGGTTTCAAGGGTAGCAGAACGATGACCTTTCTTTCCTCTTAGGGATGGTACATTTTTATACCCACCCCACTATTAACCCATTAAGAAATTATTAGTAGAGGCCTGACACTGAGGATGGTCACTGCCAGAGTTTCTTTACATCTTGAGTGGTTCTTTTTACGTCCCTCTAATGCATGTTAAGCAAGAATGGAGAGACAGGACTGCTTTTTTATGCGGTCATCCTAACCACAGTGAAAGTCCAACCATTTGCAGATGTAAATACAAAGGCAGCACCTTCCCAGTCATTTTAAGACCCTGAGTATTGGTTCAGCCAGGGCTTGAGCCCCTGATCTCCCATACAACAGACTGATGCTCTACCAACTGAGGCAACTACATGTAGATGGCAGTTGATTAACAGTTCCAACCATCCAATATGGCTGTCACAAGAAGGTCTAGCAAATAACTATGACATCTAGTTCTGCATAATTCTAACAAAATATATCCAAACAATATGGGGAAGTAGAAAATATCCACACAAAGCAGACACAAAAAACACAGCAAAGACCTTGTAAAGACCAACATAGATTTGTTTACACACTTATTTCATGCAGTAAAAAAAAACCCACACCACTGATAGATGTAACAAGCATACAAAGAGCTTCATCATGACAAATCTGTGTGGTTCATTTTACACCTTTGGTGACCGTTGAAGCTGTCAAAATCTGTTTAAAACACCTTAGAGTTTAACATCCTTTATCAAACTATCATCAACACTACTGCTAAGTCCCATTGGAATGAAGGAATACAGATGGAAATGTAAGTACATTTTCTAAATCATGCAACAGCAAATCTTTGCAACATGCATAATGTACCTCTTGCCAGTTTGGCTCCAACTGTCCAAATCTACTGTATAGGACTTTGAGTTTGTTAAGTCGCAAAGCTGCTTTATTTGTTTTAACCTGAGCTTCTAGAAGCTGGGGGGAGTAGATCAATAAAGGTGAAGAGATGAAGAAAAGTAGAGGAAAATGGGTACAATATTAAAGAGAAAGATAATTAAGTCACTATTGACAGAACAGAAGCTGTAAGCATGGATAGAGAAAGATGCAAGGAAAAGAGACATCACTGTTATCATCATGGTTGTAATCATCGTCGTCATCATCATCACAATTCCCATCACCAACAGATCAATGATACTGAATTAATCTTGAATTTGATAGGAATGTATTCAGTTTGTTATTGGCTTAACAGGGAACTCAGGAAAAAATTCTGAGTCCACCTGACAGGAAAGGAACCTGTGACCTTACAGATACTGGTCAGATGCTCTACCACTGAGCTACAGAGAGACTCATATGGTAATGGTCACACAGTGTACAGTCAACAACAATGTTAAATATTAATGATATTAATGTTAAATATTGCTATTATAGTAACATCTCTACCACACTCATCACAGCTGCACGGGGCAAAACATTAGCAAAGCACAGTTTGTTTGTGCTAACTCATGGTTCATACAGAAGTTCAAGGAAAAAATTCCAGGACTTTTCAAGGACTTCTTGGGGATTTCAAGGACTATTTTTGAATTTATTTTATAATGAAATTTCCTGAATACCAAGAAGCCACAACTACATCATCTTGAAAATTACCCAGAACACACTGGGAACTAGAAAAACTCATCCCCAGCATTTTCCACCATTTTAAAAATAACAAGAAGAGAAGCCCTGATATGAAGTTATTGTTACAAGAAATGTAACACTAGATTGTGAGAAGACTTACCGCTTTCTGGTTCTCTTCAAGCTGCAGCCTCAGTTCTTCTGCTTGTCTTTCTTTCTCAAGACGAATGCTTTCCTTTTCTTCTTCAGTTAGATGCACCTTTTCAGACTATGAAATGAAGTCAACAATAAAGACATCAATTTTATTGAACCCTGAAACAAACTCTGGGCTGATCTGAGTCAGGGCATGGCTAACTCACAGATCGAATTGAAATTTAGTGTGTTGGGTTTTATGGTGTAAGGAAGATCAGAGAACCAGGAGAAAAACCCTTGAATTAACGAAGAGACCCAAAAAAAACTCTAATCGCATCAAATACCAAGGATTCGAACCCATACCTCAGGTGAGAGGCAGCCAAGTGGAACAGCCAGTTTTTTCCATTGCCCATTGAGCTGGGCCACTACTGTACTTGGGGGTGATTAGCAATAGCAAGTTTAGTTTATAGCCCTAGCTCATGCCACACAATCCATGAAGTGGGTAAAACTTGTGTATGAGTGAGTGAGGTTAAAAAGATGTTTAATATAATGGCAAGGTAAACACAAGAAAAAGGTTGATGGTCTATACTGTTATGGACTGCAAATTGCCCAATGAGAGAGCATGAAATTACCTTTCCATACAAAGAGATTTATTCTAGTTATTTTTAATAGACCTAATCCATTGGGCATATTTGTTTTCCCATTTCAGACCATGTGTCATCCTCTTGGGAACAAGATTCTTTGTTTAAGGCTCATCCATATTAACGTGTCTCCTCAAGCACTACCAAGAAACAAAGAAACAGTACCCAAGGGAATGACACGTGATCTAAAATGGAAAAACAAATATGCGTGCAATGGATTAGGTCCACTCCCTTACCAGATCTTCTTTCTCCTTCTCAGATTCCTGAAGTCTAAGGAGTGCTTTCTGGTTCTCCTCCATCAGTCTTGTCAATTCTGCTTCCTTCTCGTTCAGCATCTCTTGCTTTTCAGCTTGCAGCTGTTCAAGTTCTAAATCTTTTTTTCTCCTTTCTGTTTAGCATAGAAGGGGGACAAAAAAATTGTACTCTTCTAGCAACTGGTTATTATACAAGGCCCAAGGGTGGTATGAGGATAAAACAGTGTGTGTGTAGGGTGGGGGGGGGGGGGGTGGGGTTTACAAAGCTTGGCAAAGAATGTGGATCAGACATACCACATCAGGCAAGATGAAATCACAAAGTTTTTGTGAAAACTCAGCTGCAGTACCCATTCTTAAATTCAATTTTGAGTGTTAAGAGTTATTTTCCCATTGTTTTATTTTCTAATTATAAGGTAAAGTATTTTTTTACTGTGATTCTCAATATTCTGCAAACTTGGTAGTTGTAAGCTGTCCATTGGAATTTGTTTTTTTTACTGCTGTCAGTCAAAAATATAGATACTGACTGTTTATTTTTGATTGATGGCAGTGAAAATCCAATTTTACAACAAGCCATTGAAATGTGTGAGTTCTCAGAATAATGAGAATCGCAGTAACATTGGTAGTTCCTTCAGCTAAAATGTACCAACCAGCTATGCCACACTTGTTTTTTTAACCTTCCTTACCTTCTTCTTGTTTCCTGAGTCTTTCTTCCAACTCCAGTTGCCTTTTCTCTTGTTCTCTTAGCTTTTCTTCATTTTCCACTCGTCTCTTTTTCTCCTCCTTTATCTTTTTGCTGAGAGAAACAAACGGGTAAAAATAATTTTGGGATAATTCTGTGACAACAAATCTCTTCATCTTAATGCATAATGACCAGGGTTTGAGCCAGAAATCGAGCCATAAGGGACAGATTGGCCCTCAGACAATTATAAAAAGGGCCAAATTAAAATTTAGGGGGCCATGCACTGTGTTAACAAAAAAAAAAGAACGTTAAGTATCAACATTTTTAAAAGTAATAATCTTTGACATGTACAACATTTATATAGCAATATTATTAACATTTTAAGTAATCATACAAATGCCGTTTAGCTTTTGCATTTTTTAGCATTAAAGTATATTTCTTGTGAAAAGTTAACAGATACTTTAACGATAATAAAAATAATAAACAAAATAGTGTTATAGTGTAACTGTCATGTTATGCATCATTAAATATGATTGATCATTGATTGATTATTGATGCACCAGAACAATCTTTGTTTTTTGCCCACTCTTTGAAGGCAGCGCTGAAGTCAAATTCTTTTAGAGGTGGCCCTTTAATACCTAAGGTCACTAGAAAGTTCAACCTTTCAGGGGTTACCCTGCATCTCATGGCGTTTTTGATCCTGATCTTCATTGTTATCTTCCTGATCCTGATCTTTCTTATCTTCAAATTCAAAATTTTTGCCTTAAAAACTTTATTGGTCATAATTTATTCTTTTCCTTTTCAACATGGCTGTATAAACTTGAATTGCTGTGCAAACCATGTGACTCATCCCAGACTCCCTTTTTCTCACCCCAGTTTTGCTTGACCAATAATCAGAAAACGCTGAGTTTGTAATAATTCACGGATTTAACATGTAAAAATGGACACAATCTTAATTTTTTATTTGTTTGTAATGGGGACAATCTGACCCTTATAATTTTTAAGGGGACAAATAAGTTTTAAAAGTGGGAATGGCACAATGGCATGGCCTGGCTCAAACCCTGGTAATAATGTAATGTTTAGACTATGTGTCATCCTTGTGGGAATAAGGTTCTTTGTTTGTAGTTCATGCATATTAATGTGTCTTCCAAGTGTTTCTGAGAAACAAAGAAATAGAACCCAAGGGAATGACACATGATCTGAAATGGGGATAATTCCATTACCAAAAATGTCCAGATTTTGAATTAATGACATGATAATAATAGTAAATGCAGAATGGAAGGTGGGGCCACTCTCCTGGGTCTACCCATTATTCACAGTTCAAAGACAACATGAAATTCTACAAACTTACTGCTCTGCATCACGAGCTGCTTTCTCCTCAACACATTGTTTTTTCATCTGTTGAACTTCTATGGAGTCAGGCTTTCGTCTGCGCATGTACAGTTCATGGTTACCCATGCATAATGCCAAGATGCGCTTGTTAATTCTCAAACGCTCAGTGAAGAAGATGAAATCCTAAAAATCAAACAGGCAAATAGCATTACCTAAGCAATAAAAAAATGACATCTGGGAGAAAATATTCCCTACAACTATGGAAGATTTACAGCACAGCTATTTTAGGTCACCTACAATTATGTACACTACACTTTTGAAGTACATGCAAATACTACTTACAGGTGCTTTCTTGTCAATAGGCTTGATGACAAATTTCTTGTCGTTAAAAGAGATGTTTCTGATTTCACTCCATGGAAATCCAATCTTTGGTGTAAGCCTACAAGAAACCCAATCTAGTCAGTGAAGGAATGCACATTTAAGGAAAGATCTTCAAAGACTAAAATTCTTTCTTAACCAAGGACTACTTTATACTCACTTATCCTCTTTCTCATAAATGTTAAGACCAAGCGCATCGACACCCAACAGTAACCCAGTGCCCTTCTTGTTCTTGATGTCAAAGTAATTAACACCATACATTTCAAGATCCTGGCAGATTTTGAGGTACTCCATCATGGCATCATCTCTGTACATACACAACAAAACATAAGATTGTTTAGCATTAAGCACCTATTTAATGTTTAGCTTCAGCGTGCTACCAATTCCTAGCACATTTCTAATTACCTTATATAATAAACCCACTGAGTTGTTTTGTGATAAGATAAGGAATCAAGGGTGGTGTAGTTACAGTACATGTGCCTCTCACCTCTGGGGTCTTGAGTTCAATTCCCGGACTCGACATTACATGTGAGTAGAGTTCTTGTTGGGTCTCTTCTTTCATTCGAGGGTTTATCTCTGGGTTCTCCAGTTTTCCTCCCTCCCCAAAACCCAACGTGCTTAAATCCAATTTAATCTATGAGGTAGCAGTACCCTGACCTAGATCAGCTGAGAGCTTGTTTCAGGGTTCAATAAAATTGCTGGTTTTGTGACAACTTACTTCATAGTATCTTCATGTTCTTTCCACCATGTCATGATTTTCTCTGCCCACTGTTCTTGTCCTAGCTTGTGCTGATCCAAGACTCTGAGGTAATAACCAAAAAAGAACAAGACTTTAAAATATAGTCATTAGAGTGGTTATAGTCACACTGTTGAATAGGTGATGTCACCTAAATCAGGTAAGTTATTTACTATTTTAGGTGGGCTAACAAATTTGAATCTACCAGCAAACAGTTACTGAGATCAGGGGGGAAATAATGATACAATCCAGTCTCTTCACACATTCTATGGTAAAGTTACCCCCCATATTTGCAAGACCATTACTTTGGCATGTATATGCTATTTTATGTGACATCACCTAAAATAGTTACATTTATTTAACTGTTCAACAGTATGACTAAAGTCACTTTATCATGTTCCCTTCAATTCATATGAAACTTGAAAGAAAAAGATAAACTGGCTGGCTGGTTGAAAGGATGAATGAAACTGGATGGGATGGATGAATGAATGGATGGATGGATGGATGGGATGGATGAATGGATGGATGGGTAAGTAAACTGGAGAAATGAGCACTAGATGGACAGGTCGAGGAATGGATTTCATAAACTAACCTTTGAGGAAGCAATCTGTCCTTGGAAATATCTTTACTTGAATCGTAATCTCCATACTTAACTTGACACTGAAATATAAAACTCCTTTTTAAACCCAAAATACAATGCTTTGAGTTTGAGCTAACAGATCTCAGTTCCCACATACCTGTACCTCCCCCAAAACATCAGCCCCAAGTACCCAGAAATTCCATAAATAAAGTACCATAAAGACTTCTTATTAATGATTTAATTAACAAATTTACTATAGTTTCTAATGGAATGTCCTCTTATTTCTCATGTTTTACTCAATTCATCAAAATTGATCTGGATTCATGAGGTGAAATTGAGTTAGAGGACACACCACGTGAAACCATCATAAATGTTTTTTTTTTTACAACAACAAGAATGAAAAATGAGCTACTAGAAATGCTATGAGAATGAGGATATTTCATTGAGGCTTGTGCCATGCGCAAGTGATCACACAAATATGGTATATACTCTTATTTCCCATGGCCAATCAACCAATCAGAAAGCAAAATTCTTAACAGTGGTGTTTAAAGCAAGTTTGGTGGAGAAAACCAGTTACAGTTTATAAGCTCTTCACAGATATGCTTCCCTCAACAATCATTATTTATGAGTCTTATTTGAAATACTCACAGCATAAGAAGCCAAGAGAACAGATGTCTCTGGTGGACAATAAATTGAATCAGTAAGGATGGCTTCTTTAACTTGTAGATAGAACATCCTCTGCAAAAGTAGAAGGTCAATAGTTAACAATTTTTGTCCTTATGGATGAAAATTTAATGATGGAGTGACCCATCTCTTAAGACAGATTTTGCCTTCAGACAAATTATTGACTACTTATGTATTTTTTGGTGGCTGACTGGTCTGGTGTGAGACATGCAGATACAGCACGACTCATTACACTTTCTCAGTTGGGTTTAAGTGACCTGCTTCCTCCAGGAAGTCAGATCAAGCACAAGCCTGCCTCAGATTAATCCATTCTGTGCTGGTACTCGGACTAAGACCTACAATCTAACAATTCATGGTTGGAGGCTTAATAGGTTACATAAATTGAGTTTGCTATCAAATTATAGCACGTACCAAGGTTATTTCTTGGATTATTTCTTCTCCAACGTCTTCTGGGAAAAACTTAACAATAAACTTGAAATGTAGAGGGTCTTCTTTCTTCACATCCTGAGCTGTTACCTAGAAGAAAAATGGGACAAACTAATAAATAACTAATATAAATACCAAGACAAAAGATTTTATTCAAAAATTTTCAAAGCAGCTGATCTTATAGGGTGGTAAAGGAACAGTTATAAGGTGGTAGGGTTGGGTAGCAACCCACACAGAGGAGTAACTGAAAATTTGCAAGGGCATTTATACAAGGCGGCAACCTTAAACCTATTGGTACATAGTTCATAAAGATGTCAGTGCTACAAGACAAATTTCCCTTTATGCCAATGTTCTCTGACTAGTGTCCATTATAATGAAATTGAAACTTTTATTAGGATTTGTACAAGAAAAAGTGCTGGATGGCAAGCTCTAGCCATCTGACCCATCTTTTGACACAAATTCTTAGAAAACATCAGATTATATATTCCAGGTCATTTTCCATGTCTCAGACCTTCCGAACTCAAACAACACCTTACTAATATTGAGATGTTCTTTCCATTTCTGGAGTTCATTTTGACACTGGTGATTGATTTAAGGGAGTTGTGGTCACATGACCTGTTTGTCAGAAAAAGGCTCATCTCATTGGTTTTTCAATTGAAAACTATGTCTTGAGGGTCTGAGGTTCAACAATACAACAGCATTTTAATAAACTTGACCACAAAGGTATGTTAAATTCTTTCATTAAATTTATTAAAAATCAAGTGCACTGGGTTTACCACCCCAAAGTTTGTAACTCCTTTCAGTTATTTGATTTATTTTTCATACCTTTTTGTTCAACTTCAGCCATGCAATCAGCCCTTTACTGTCCACATACTGGAGTCCAAAATACCAGATTTCACGAAGACCAATAGTTTTCACAACCTAGTAAAAGATATGAAGAATTTAGTATCTCAACAATAAAACAAACAAGATAACATTTCAGGTTGATGCATGTTAAAGTGAGTGTTATTGCTCAATATAATTTTTAATTGTTCAGAATAATGCTTTAATTAAAATTTCTTTAAAACTTGGTTAATTTCAAGTGATTGTTTTACAAAATATTCGACTGAATTAAATCAAGGACATTTCATGCATATTAAAGAGATGCTAAGGAATTTCATCTCACGGTTGAATGGCAAAGGTCACATTTAGAAACAGTCTTTGTTGCTATCAACAATAGTTCTTATCTCAGGGTACTAGTGTCTATGTCTCTTATTACATAACGTAACATTTTATATTCATTGGTATTGCTTAGCAATAGCAGCATAAAATGGTAATAGGATTCTAGGGAGAACAACCAGCATCTAATTTAAAATAATAGGATGATGTACAACTTTTTATAAAATTGAACACTTTTTTAATTTTACTGAAAATTACACAAAACCTAGAGCTCACACTCTCCTCTAAATAACAAAAAATCAAAGTAAACAGATTTAGCAATGTTGGTGTACTGAACTCGTTGCCAAGGCAACATACATGTCAAGACCACACCCATTTCCTTATATGCAATCAATCAAATATACATTAGTCAAGAATATAAATGAGGGTCAGAATAGTCATTATCTATGAATGTTTATGGTTCATGGTCCAAAGATATGAAATGCCAACCAATAATACAGTCTCTAGACACCTTAATTCGCAAGTACATAAGGAATGTTTATATAAATTACCTGGTCGAACAATTGCTTGCCAGTAGTGCTGGATTGGATTGCAAAATCCAATTCTGCATCCATGGTGGTGATCTTTACGTTTATCTAAGGGAAAAGACGATATAGGAGAATTTATTTGGGGTGCGAAACACATGGATAGAAATTTGAGACGACTACCGTGGTTTGTACTGAAGTGTGCAACACTCGTGAGTAAGACTACCACAGTGTCAGGAAAAAAACAAATAAATTAAAGCTCAACACAGTGGATATATACTTACCGGTTTAGGCATCTTGGTTTTGGTGTTTAAAACCAGCTACACAATGAATAGATGAAAAAAGTATGAAAAATGAATGAAATTTTGGGAGTTTTGTTCGGCGTCCAAGACCAAAGCGAAACTGTGTCTAAACAAAAAGAAAGAAATTAATATACAAAGAAAGAATACCAGCTTCAAGCTCACGAAAATCGAATTTTCACATCAGTAAAAAGAACAATTAATAAAAACGGCCAAACGTATTTAATTTTTTCACTAACTGTTATTTTTGCTCCAAAGTATGTGGGCCAAGGAAGTTTAGATATTTCCGAGTCTCGCGACTACAAATCGCCTTTTCTACCTCAAAAAGTCCAAAATTACCGTTCAAAGTCACAGAGCATAAAGATTAAAGGTTAAAATTCCTCTCGAGGTTGTTTAAGAGGGAGAATATTTTAAACAAAGAGTATTTTTAGCTGGGTTTTTCAAGCATACCTAATTTGAAGTCGCCTGTCGCAAGATGGGTGTACCAAGTAAGAGGCTCATTTGAATAATCTCAAACCTTAAAATATAATGACCCCCCTCTGGGGAAATACCTTGAATATCGCGGGCTCATGCTCGGACCCAAGTCCTTTATGCGTCTTCACGGAAAATCACGTACGTACGCGTGAAAAGATCGTGAAAATACGTGAAGATGGGGTAAAGACTAAATGGAACTGAAAAAGGGATGAAAGGATGAAGAAATCATTTTCCCACTTTGCTTCATGAATTCGTAGTACGTCGTGTGTCATTTATGAGAAGATTGCAATTTACTTCAGTCAACAAAATGGGAAAAAATTTGAACAGACGCTCCGAGAATTGTATTACAGCGCTTTTCATAATTCTGCGACCTACCGACTCCAGACGTCTGGCGTTTTGGCTTCCGTCAATCCAAGTTTCAACAGTTTGAGATAGTAATTATTTTGATTGACGGAAGCTAAAACGCCCGACGTCGCCCAGAAGTCTGGAGTCGGTAGGTCGCAGAATTATAAAAAGCGCTGTAATGAGGGGATACGAGATCATTCATAGGGCAAGAGAATTGATTTCAAAAGACACCAAAATTCCAAAGTGAGTAGATTCCGTAAGCATTTAGCGTTTTCCGAATTTCCCTAGAGTTTTTATGTTTCTTTGTTTTTAATCTTTAGATTTTGTTTTTCTTTGTGTCTTGTCTACTGCCGCTACCCTAAGATTTCCCACACGGAATCAGTAAAAATGTTTTGGAGCGAAATAAGAAAGACCTTGAGGCGCGCCATCCGAAATCTATAGCTAATGATGTTAAAAATATCTAACGCAAAGATTTATTGCAAATATCGTACGTTTCAAAATGCAGTTCAGTGCGTGAATCTCGCGTTAAAAAATCCGCTTTTCGCTGCAACATAATTTTTACCGCAATCCTTTGCGCCAAAAATAACGCTGTTTGTCAGAGTTCTTGTGCGGCGTGTTTCATTAAAACTTCCCTCCTTTTTAACTCCTTCCCAACATGTCTATATTACAGTTTATAGACACGCGCGTCCACGTCCGTCTAAAGAATCGGCCATAAAAAATTCCCACTTTCACATCTGTGAAATAAATAGCAGTGCTTAACCTTAGCGATAGTCCATTAGTCCGTGACTAGTAAGAATTGCCTTCGGGCTAGTAAAACTTAAGAACCACCAGCCAATGGATTATCTCTTGGCTAGTAACTTCTCAGCTCACCAACCTAAGGGTCAGTGATGAAATAGTTAAGGTCGAGCACTAAATACTCTTTCAAACATTAAAATTAGACCAGTAAAAAAAAATAATAATACCAATTCTTGTGAAAGCTGGCAAGTCCTTTATTCATATCTAAATGATTTTTCGGCTTTACTTCACCTAAGACCCTACATATAACGTCACAATTGCCTAAACAATGTTTCTATACAACCCTGAGCCTGTCAACAACAGAATGGACAATAGTGGCTCTTACACAGAAGTAAAACTTATTTAATTTCATGCAGTCTTATAATGTAAGGAATGCAAACTTCCTATTTTCTTTGGAGCGTCATCGGCTGCTGTTTACAGTCCATGTAACAACCCCTGTGAAGTGATCTATTAAAAAATAAAATGAAAACAAAAAAAATATTGTGTGGAAAACTAAATAAAAGAAACTATATCTGTATACAAATCTCAAAATAAAAAAATATTTTACAGGTTTTGTTTGAAAACCTTTTTTCAAAACTCTAAAATACTTGTGTCTTGTTGTTGTTGAACATGATTTATTTATGGAAACTCTTGATCTGAAAATGAAAAACAAAATAATTAAGATTGTTCTTCTAAATGGGTGGGAAATGAGGGTTCATCAGAAAAACCCATAGAAGAAATCCATTAAATTACCCACACCTTGAGATTTACATCTTTTCAAATTCATCAATTCTTGTCCTTGTGTTGCCCTCCCTGATCTTTTTCAGGGTCTTAAACTTGTCCTTTCCTTGCCTCATGTTCTCGGCATGAATGATGTCCATTTGGGTTGCTTTGTAGTCATCCTTGTGCTCATCAAGGTCTGCTTTCAAATTCTAATAATTATCAATAAATTGATATTATTTTAAGGTTTTTGATGAGGCATCTGCCAGAGTTTTCTGATGGTCTGTCAAGGGGCAAACAATTTGCTAAATAATATATGCAAGGCACATGAATTCAAAGTTATGCATCATGCAAACTGCCCTGTTTCATTATGACATCATGGTTTGTTTATGAGGGGGCATAGATGCTTACAAAAATAGAAATTTAAACAAAAATTTGCTCAGTGCTAAGAAAAGTTTACTCTGACTCAAATTGTCTGGTTTCCAAAAAGATATACTGATGTTTAACAATGTTTACTGTATTTGGTGGATTTTATTGCATAATTTCTACCATCTACAAAATACATTTTCCTTCCATATTTATAAAGAGGATTTTAAAGTGTATATGACACGAAAAATTTTCTTCTTTCATTGAGTAGTGCTTTGTTAGTAAAGTAGAATGGTGTTTACCATTTCTTGATATCTTTTT